>UZAN01039483.1:122903-134965 GCA_900618425.1 Echinostoma caproni
CAGAGAAAATACGGTAGGAAAAAAAAGAAGAAAAAGGGAGATATCCATGTTCTTTGTAATCTTTGCGTAGTCAAATGCAAATGCACATGAGAGTGAGAGGTCAATTGACGGATGATCTGTACGTGACCTCTGATGAAATGTACGTGTTTTGTTTTGTGTTTGTTTGTATTTTTATGTGTGTGCATGTGTGCGTGTTGGGACACGTTTGTGGTTGCACCAAAAATCTCCTCTTCGAGTCTGACTTTACATTGAAGCAAACATGCCAGGAATGAGTGTCGAGGTTGTCCAAGTTCCGTTTGTCTGAATTGCTAATTCAAGGGAAAGCATGATTTGAGGGCACAAGGATGGAAAAAAAAACAGAGCGTAAAACGAACTCGTGCTAGGCTTCAATCAAGTCAAAGGAATTCATCAAAAATTTTCAAACTCTTTAAGCTGAAATTGAACTGACTTAAGTTTTGATTCATCGTGTTATTGAAAGAGATATATAAAATGAAACGGGCAGAAATGCACCAAATCTATGTATCTCAGTCTCATCTGATGAAAGCAAAAAGCAGAGGTGTACTGGTATTCACTAGCAACCAGTCATAAAAAATACAAAATTTTCATGGCGTTTTACGTTTAAGGTCATAGCAGATTATGTCAGGAATAGCTCATAAAAATTAAATACGTGATTCGCTCAGATTTTGATTTTAGCGTTATTCCCTATTTAATATAAATACATTTCTCAGTGACTGCCCAGAGAACTATCCAAATTAAATCGTGCTATTCTCAACTGAGTTGTAATTACTATTGACGACCCCTGGATCTGTCAACCCTTACAGAGCAATATCTTGCAACTGGTAGACAATAACAAATGTCCACACTTTGTGGTTAATATTTCCTCACAACCAGCCTCATTGAGCTCTTTCTTCTACACACATTGGTAACAGCAATTAGACAGACACATTAGCCATTTCGTTTGTTTCATTCTCGAGGGGAGACAAACCCTAATCCACGATTTTCTGTTAGACTCCTCTGGGCTACATAAGGGTAACTCGGTGCCGTGTACCAAACCGCTTATTGTCTACAGTGTGCCAATGCGCTAATACCCAAGGGTGACCAATTACTTTCGTACTACTTGTCCGTTGCAGCAAGCCGCGTCTTGTGCTTCCTAGTTTGTATTTATTAGGTGTGTGTAAAAAGCACCATTCGAGCAAAAGAAAATTTTGTGTTTCGGAACTACGGAGGGACGATACGGCGATTTTGGTCGTCTCGCTTACTCCTAGTCACACCTATCAACTAGCAAGTACGCCAAATTTACTAACATCCAAAAGCGCTTCTCTATTTCGAATGCGTAAATCCCACCAGGCAATCTCTGATGAATTATTCGCATCTGCAGGCACACACACATCGAAACTCTGATCGCTCTCTGGGGATGTTTGGCTGCAATCACAAGCAAGCACACAGACAAATATGCATACACAGCGGCAAATTATACAAACACGCCAGATATATTGGAATTTGGAATTCAAAATCAAAACTCTCATGCTCTCCGGTCACATCGAGTTGCACCAATGCTTTGGATGTGTTTCCCCGGGGTTCGTGAGAGATATGTCAGTGAAGTTGGGCGGTCACTTGATTCCGTTAAGTTGAATCTGGGCTCTGATTTGAACAGTTACCGGTTTGCCAGAGGATGAGTGCGCATTCTAATCAGCTCCGTTGGGACCGAAAAACACCAGCCGTAGCAACAGCATCTGCAGCAACGGCCGCACCACTCTGTAACCCAGGCAATTCAATAGAACCAAAAACCAAGGAGGCATTTTATGTGGTATAAGCTTGCTTAATTATATGAGAAACCACCATCAGCGAACGAACCCACATTTGTCAAAATTGACGGGAAGGAAGAGGCATGTTCAGAATCGTGCCCGAGATCAGTAGTCTCAACTAACCCGAATTTTTCTCTTCCGGTATCCTCGCGGTAATTTTAAAAGTGATTGAAAATTTGTTTACGCTTGTTCTGTAAGCTTTTGAATCGCTTGAATCGCTTTGAGCGAAGGAGTTGTAATAATTAGAAACTGTTGTCTATTTAGACCGTAATGTGAACACATGTTGTGGCTACCAAAGATAAATCTGAGCGTATTGGTATGTTCGGTGGAGTGAACAATCACGCTCACGTCGACAGGTGAGATGGTGGCTCACACCGTAAACGGAAACGTACCGTGACCTAGAATAGCAGATTGTGACTGTGTTCCTGAGACACCAATCGATGGGGAGTTGTAGCTTATTTCGTCTACAGGACCACGCACCATAGGGATCAAACCGGTTTGATTCGGGAATAGTGCGGTTGTTGGAAGCGGTGGATTCTGTAGTAAACCTGTATTGATCCGCGGACCCCGTGGTTGAGATAAGAGGTTGGCGACATGCGATGCTTGTGCACGGTAAGGCAATAAATTCGCCTGATTAACCGACTGCGAATCATTGGGCATTGAAATGGAGAAATTGATCGCATGCAATGGATTTTGTAACAAAAGGTTTGAATGAACGAGTGGTGGTGCATTGGAAAGGGCACTTTGAATGGCCATCGCAAATGATGCCGGGTTGTTCAGGCGACTAAGGACGTTGAAATTGTTTGCATTCGATAAGAGACCTGGTCCGACAGGAGCAGCACTCGTAGAACGTGGATTGCCTGGACTGCCCGCATTCAACGCCAGTCCCAGAAGCGGAGCTACTGGATCCGCAGCCAACAGACAACCACTAGTTTTCTTCACGCACTGATTGTTTGAATGACGAAAAGTGTCGGTCTGTGTTTCAATGGAACCATCGGATCCGTGCGGATTGCCATCATTCAAGGATTTTGAGGTTCTGGACTTCGAAGAGCTAATTTTGAGGAAAGACGCATTCATGAATAACAAGAAACACATTTTTGCATACGTGACAGTATGTCGTCTTATGAAAGTGTTTATGAATAACGAAATCACCGAACATGAATACAACTGAAACGCATTTTATGACGATAATTGTAGACCGGATATCTCACTAAATATATCGAGCTTACTCATAAGTTTTGAACCCTCACGTTTGCTTCTCGATCTGTTTCAGTTTAACTTCAAACCTAATCTCCATTAAAGTAACGCGTCTGTTGCTGTATGTATTCTGCAGGGATATTGCTGCAGTTATTGCAACGTGGTAAAAGCTGAGAATCAAATATAATTCTACATAACTATGGGAAGACAAATGAAGGGACCACGTGAAAAGCGATCAGGTTTGTTAGAAGTATAAAAGAAACGAGGATTGCTGTTACCGGAAGGATGATGCACAACACTGCTTGATAGATTTGCGACGAATTTTGTTGTGTAAACTAGAGGTAGTTTTATCTTCACAAAGTTAAAGTTTCTTTTTGAAGAGGAATATGTCTAGATACAAGTGAATTATGCAAGTAAAAATCGCCTAAATTTTAGTCCACTCGGTTGCGATTTTAATTAAAACAAAATAACAGAGATAGAAAGAGTTAGGATTGGAAGAGGAAAACAATAAATTCCAACTGGTAGTGAAATTGATTTACTCAAAATTTTACTCGGTTTTCCAGCTCAACCTTTGGCGTGGGATATTTTTAGAAACGCGAAATACTATCATCGACTGTACCAATTATATTATTTCATTACCCTTCCCCTGCACGCAAGGGAAGGTGATTATATGGTACCTTCCTACATAGGTCACAAACTAGGCGTTATTCTTAGCGTGTTAAGAAATACCTGCCAGAATAAATAGCCCATGGAAAATAGAATATCTTTGACAGCGGTCATTTCCTCCGGTTCACCTTCGCTGTATATACCCTTTGCTCATAGTTTACTAGCACCAATTCATTTGAATAGGCTCTTCAACTGGCATGGCCTCGTGGAATACAAGGTCAATTGAACTACGTAGACATCACATAGAGGAATCGGCGGTGTGTACGCAATTCAAGTTTACGCTGGTGTACACTGCATTGCCCAACGAGCCACACAGTGCTGCTTAAATGACACAGTCATGGTTTACATGAAATTTGCGTTAATCAATGGCTTCTGTTTGGGACTTATGATCAACAGGAGAATGCATACAACTCTCAAACACGACGTAGTACTCTCAGTCCTTAGCAACAAAATCCATAAATTTACCAGGTTTATGTTTCTCATTTGTCAAATGTTGGTGAGCAAATAGATTTCATTTGTTTGCTGGTTTCCACGCAAAAATAAAAAGCGTGTGGTAAACATACCTGCTTTGGTCATCAACCGGCTTTTGACGATCGGCTAACTTGACCTCTAACGGACCTTTTCCGCCGTCTAATTTGATTTGAGCAGTACGGATTCCTTCGATTGCGCGTTGAGCATCCTCGGCTCTCACGAATCGCACAAACCCGGCACCTTCAGAGAGGAGATCAGGGGAAATTTCTCAATTCTACATTTTACTTTTGACTGAAAAAAATTACCATATGATTCCATCCAACAGAATTGAAAAAGACAAGCTATTACAAATGAATTCTGTATTTTATTAAACGTTCACGTGTGAATAGATAATATGATGTTCCTAATGTCCCTAAAATTCGTCCGGTTTGCTTTCAGTATCTTTTCCTGCAGCATGACTGACCAGCAGCCAGGATGATTAACGAAAAAGTATCTCCTGCTAGCCAGCGCTGAGAAAAGTGCGCAAAATGCTACTACGAGGAATGCTGTTTGCCCTTGCATTGTGGGGTAAACTTTACATCGATCAAAGATTGTTCGCGTTTTTTGGTAAAACATGATCCATTTGCGTGTAGGGCTGAGTTAAAAAAACGTGAAAGACGAATATGCACCGGAACGGAAATCCGAAGTCAACTGAAAGAGTACTCGATGGAAAACTCGGGTTATTCGGCGAAGGAAATCAAAACAACGAATTTGCAAGTCAGAGAGGAGTGCAAATGGGAGGCATTCCACGGAAGAAAGGGGAGACTAACTTGTTGGCAAGTTGACCAATAGCATAGATCAAATTTAAACGTTCTTAATGCAAGTTCTTCAGTTGCGTGTTACATTTTATCCGATTCAGTACAATGAACTACTCTGAAATATGTTTCGGTCCATGTGTTACCATACCCGTCGAACAAGGGCTCCACTTTGGCGTATTTCACTTACTACCTCGAACCACATGATAGATGTCAAGTGTATTTCAAAACCAACTAAAGTCGCAGTACAGTTACTCCTAATCCTATATTTTTATCGAGCTGACCTTTACCGATGCCATTCTTGGGAATCATTGTTTTGATGTAAATAAAATTGTAAAGGCTTGTTTCTATTTTTTCGGTGTGAATTCACAGAAACAAAGCCAGTGTGTTGGCCGTTGGAGACCCTGCATGGACTCCAGGAGAGTACGCACTGTGCATTACCTAGAATGAGAGTGAAGCAATTGTTCAGTGCGTGTTTAGCCATCTTACAGCATTCCACAAAACTATATTTCTTAGTTCTTTTGGTTCATTGGGTTGACCAACTGATTTCACATCAAACGTGTAGACACAAGTGCATGTTCGAGTCCGGAAAAGAATTAATCTACTCTTCGCGGTAACTCTTACAAGAACCTTCCAATTATTGTTCATTCTAATTTATCTGTGTATTTATTTTACTGTATGCCGGAGAAATATACATTTAGTCGTATTACAGTAGAAGGCTTGCGAGGTTTTGCACAAGCATAGTTTACTGGTACAAGTCAAGCAAAACATATTCAAAAAATACTGGAAAGCAGAATGTTCAACTGGCATTACGGATAAGCAACAGTGGATTGCTGTATTGTGTATGGGAACTTATTTCCGGAACTGGAGAGAAGTCTGACCAAGCAAACAACCAGTGAGTGCATTTTTGTTACCAGCACATCAGTCAGCAGAGCTAATTATCGCAACTGTCATTTTTTCACTCAGTAATTATATCCTGTTTAGTTTGGCTTGTAAAACAAAACTATGGAAGTTGCTCCAAAAGAGTCCGCTAGACTACATGCATCATTATCTTAGCCTCAGAGTTTGTAATACCTAAAACTCTCTTCCACTTCAAGTTGTTTGTGCACCAACCATCGATTCATTCAAGTCACGACTCGATAAACCATTGAAACACCTAACTTTTCAGCAACTATAAGTGAATGTTATAATTTGCTATTTAATTGTACTGCCAACCGAACGTGGTGTATACAGATCCTATGGGATTGAATAACCATCAGGTTTGTAATGTACCCACAATAAAAACTTGAATTTGAATTCGGGTAGTATCTATGTCACTTCGGCATGTAACAGTTCGAAAACAATTGGGCAGCAAAGGATGAAAGTGTGACGCCAACTCATCTAACAGAGAGTAAAGCAAAGGTTTCAACGATTTTATCCATGAAATCGGTGGACTAGCTTACACAAATTCATTTGGTTATCAGCACCGTTTTAGTTCCTACCGCCTACCACTGGGTCATTGATCCGAAAAGCTCAAGGATAATCCAACGCATCTAAATACTCTGAGTAGTTAGACTTCCAAAATTCAACAAATTTGAAGCGCTCTGAGCTCATACAACGACAATAAAATTGCCAATTCTAAGAAAATCTTTCAATGTGGAGACTACAGGACTACAGGAGTCGATTGATCAGAGGAGGCCTCTCCCACCATCCAAATAAAAGCCTGAAAAGTAAATGGTTGATTTTGACCATATTTAACGAAGCAAGACCATTGGTGTTCTCTTTTTCATATCTTATTGGGCCAGCATGCCTGTAGATGTTCACAATCTCCACCCGCCCTTTCCGCACCGCTAATGACAGACTCACTCCCCCACTCAATTCCACTAATTCTGCAGCCTGTGCATTGCTGCAGTAAGATGTTAAAGGATCATGATGATGATGTTAATGATTTGCATGTTTTTTCTCGAATTCGTATTAAAATAATCATTTTCAAAACGCGTATTTGTACCAAATTTACTTGAGGTCAGTACAATCGCTAGTAATCGGATGGGTCAAACAACTTGTGATATATCTTCTATAAATTCCACATTTGGTAGCAATATTGGTCAATGTGTTCAAGTCGGGAGCACCACAATTTTCATATAATCAAGAAAAGGAAAAACTGTTTTATTGATATTTTATCTTTTTTCACTTCATATGGAAACAACTTTATGAGTCTGGAAACCACTCTGCTTCATGATAAGGATTATTTACGCTGGAAATAGTTGCAGTTATTTACCATTTTCTAAACTAGCTTTAACCAATCCATTTTTATGTTTCCCGACTGCGGTCATAGTAGGCCATTATAGTAAACCTACAACTATGTTTTCTGAAGGATAAACGGCAACTATCAACCGTTTCTAACAAAAAAAATTAAATTTGTCAAAAACAACGACAATACCGGACTCTCTGTGAGCGAATCTATAATTGCAATACTGGTAGTATCAAATCTCTGTAGGCATTACACATTTATCTAGATTTGTAACGCGTTAACTTCAGTAGAGTGTTTTCGTCCAAGTGATCGCTAAAGCCAGCCATGCTATGAACAAACTCCCGCGGCATGAGCCCCTTGAGATGTGTGACTGTATTAGTTATTCTGAATTTCACAATCCATCGGGTAAATGGCAAACATTCCGATCGGCTGAAAAAGGCAGTGTACCTAATAAGCGCCTGTGTTATCCGACTTACTTCCGAACGGGAATGGTTTGATTAAGACAAACCCGATTCCGGTTTATGTCCGCAACGCTTAGGGACAACAACAACAACAACAACAACCGTAGTGCAAAAAGTAGAGACGGAGTGCATGAAGTTCAACAAGGTGCAACCCAAACCAGGCGCACACATGTGTATTTGGGAAGGCAAATGTGTTCTATTTGAATGTCGTAATAACTAGACTTTTCTGAATGGTACGTTTTTGAAATTGAAACTGTTTTAGGTTATTAAAGGTTAGAAAATCAACGAGGTCCGTTCGCCCTTGAATCTATTTCCAAATCAAGTTGATCTTTTCAGTGGTCGTCTGATGAGGAGAGACTGTAAAGCAAAATTTTCTAAATGGCATTTTTGCTAGAAATGATTTTTTTCAAGTTTATTTGAAAATATTTAGGAATCCCTTAACCCATAGTTTAAGAAACACAATTTTGAACAGGACAAAATAAAAAGAACGTTCACAATAATACGCTTCGCATATGAGCTCCTCTAGCCTAGCATACTTCATTGGTACTTGGAACCAACATTGGACGTCAAGTAGGTCAGGATGGCGGAAGTGTTTGCGGATGACTTGGACATTTACTTATCAAATGGAACTTCAGGTAAGTAAACGCAGACAAAAAACTGGGAACATTTTCCTGGAATGTTCCCTCTTATACTGGACAGATGGTGAGTGGTCCAGTCAAACTGGCCTTCGGGTCGTCCCCTCTCGAGCAAGGTCAAATTATTTGGTGCAAACCGGCTGCAGAAGGACAATGGTAGCTGTGCCATTGCCATGCGGTAAAGTAATATGTAAAACGAAAACAATTCTCAACAGCATTCTTCCTGGTTAATAAAAGTTTAAACATTTAGTTGTGAACGTACACCCTGATGGCAACATTCTATAATCTATCGAAAGCTGTAACAATTTACTTATCTTTCATAGAGTGCACTCGGATTCCGTTTGCGCTATTCGAATAATGAAGCATGTTATTAACTTTTGGGAACTTTCAAGCACGAAACTGTTTTATCTTCTATCTAGTTATCTTATTTATTTTAAACTGGCACACGCCCAATGTGTAATTAGGACTACCTTCCTCGAAGCGCGAAGAACTTTTCACAAACTCGGAGGGAATTTTGAATGTACTAATTAAATCGGTTTGGTATTTTACAGCTTTTTTCTTTAGTTCGTCTCATCAGATAACTAAAGAAATAAAGTGGTTTCACATAACCTTGACTTATACACTCAATCTATCATATAGGCATGTATATTGAAAACCTACACGGTGGATGTATTTTAGGTTCATTCTTGTTCGGTGCCTATTCTCAGTGTCATGATTATTCGGAAGTGAAACCAAACGGTTTCAGTTGTTGTCGGAATCAAAGGTTTAAGGTAACGATCTTTTTCACCGCAAGCTGCACATATTTATATTCAGATATCTCAAATCGAGTTTACCTTTGTAGTTCGCATCAATTATTCCTTTTTGATCAATCTCTATGGAATCATGAAGTTTCAAATTCAAACTGACCCACGGATTGTTTATCCAAACTCTGCTCTGAAAGACACTTGAGAGCTAGAATTGTATTCACATTTCCGGTTCAAAATGGATGAATGGATGGGAAAACTTCAAATACAGTGCTAACAAACCGCAATAGAGATGAGACATTTATTGCCCAACACATAGTGGTCCCCCTTCTTCCCTCTCCAATAGCCACTGTGTGGTGCAAGTAACCGTTATGGTTCAACATGGGGGTGGGCTGGTGGTAGACCCTAGAATCACATACTTTGGATGGATTTTTCATTTCGGTTACCGAAAAAGTATTCGTCTACAGGATTCCAGTTACTGCCTTCCCCACAATGTGTGCTTCAATCCGCATTAGAAGAAATTTTTTTGCAAGCCGTTTCAGATTCGAATTTGTTTTGAGCATGGAGATGAACAGCATGTTGGGCACTGTATAATCACACTATGAAGGCGTAGCAGTATACACCAGTAAGGCAAACTGGTTACCAGTACACAACCAGAATAAGTGTCAAAGTTATACATAAAGGTTTATTAATAATAAGTAATAGCCATTCGTTCACTATGAACTAAAATATTTTATTCTCCAGCTGGTTTTCTTATTTATACTTTACTTAATACTACCACGTAACGTCTTGAATTTGGATTCGTGCAACTTCTGTGGAATTGTCCTCTACGGACATACGAAATTCCTTTAATGGATTTGCAATGATTACATTAAACTTTGCCGGGTTTTCGAGCGTTTTGCGTTCCACACTAAGTAGCTTATGGTCACAATCTTTGATCAGATAACCCCAAATTCAAATTGCATGCAGTTACGTTGTAGCACCATGAACTGTCTCCATATAGACATATGTAGCCTTATTGTTGTCGCTCGGTTTACATACACTGGAAATTTGTTGATCGGCAAAATCGATAACGACGTGCAATGCCCACATTGAATTGGGTCAAGTTGATTGTTTGTCATCGATCAACAAATTGCCCATTTCCCATCCTGCCCAGAGGTGAGTCATCTAATTACTTTTCTCTCTGTCCCGTTCGAAACAACCCTGTGCTTGACCCCATTTCCCCCGGAATGTCGATTACACTAAATGGCAAGTCAAATGAATAGAATGAAAAGCGAGGGTACGAGGGTGGGGTATAGTTGGAAATCACGAAGACAAGTTCCGTCCAACAAACAACCTATTCGTTCACGACTGTACTGAAGGTCAACATTCTTACTTGTGCCATGCTGTTCAGGCGTTTACCATCGGACTGTTTAGACACTAATGACAAACACACACGATTATGATTTCCCCCCAA
Organism: Echinostoma caproni; assembly: GCA_900618425.1. Taxonomy (NCBI): domain Eukaryota; kingdom Metazoa; phylum Platyhelminthes; class Trematoda; order Plagiorchiida; family Echinostomatidae; genus Echinostoma; species Echinostoma caproni. The sequence continues at coordinate 133,362 of UZAN01039483.1, forward strand.
ATTTTTCCAATGAATAATGAACAAACGAGGCTGGCTTCCCTCGCTTTACTTTATTTTAGTATAAACTGAAAGGTGCTAACTCAAATCTTGATCGCGATTCGTAACTATGCAAAAACATTTCAGACTTTGCTTGGGCCAGAGAACAACCGGAAAAGCTCATGAGGTTAAATCCATTAGGACAATTTTGTTGTCCTCACACAGGTAACCCCGACTGTTCATACCCAGCATTCATGCACTTTGCTCGGATTTACCTTGACCGGTTAGATTGGTGCAGTCTAACACGAAGTGATCAACCGATCAGTTAGTTGCTTCTGATGCTTTTGGATATCATATATAATCATCAGAAAAATCACCAATGCATCTTGATAGGCCTTTGGTGCAAGTACAAATAGAGTGTTGTTTGAAGCGAGTGAATACAGATCATTCAGGGCAATCTTTCAATCTACTTACAACAGATTTTTGCAATAAAATATACTTGGCAGAATCAAATTGACACTAAAAAAACACAAAGTTATCAAAGTTACTGAACGCGAAAATTGGGTTGCTCTAAATTTAATTGTCTCTGTAATTTTGCTGAAAGCCCAAATGATAAACGATTAGAATGGTTGTTGACAATCCGTTACACTGCAGACAGTTCGTAAAGTGCAAAGAGACAAGAATGATGTTCACGTAAATTAGAAACACCACATGTGAGATATAATGGAAAGAAATTCATTTCACTGAATTTTCTAAATCTTATCGATCCCAGTTAGTCAGACAACTTGAATAGAGTATCCATATCAATCAAACAACACTGATTGACGTTGACAACTCAAATACAATAACTATGCCTCATTGTGCAGATTGAGGGTCCGAAAATGCTTTCAAAATACAGTGTGTGTGTGTGTGTGTGATACAGTATGCATTTTACTATATAATGCGGTTTTCGATTGCTTCACAAATGACAAATGAAACTGATTGGTAAGTGGCGGGTTGATAAGAATCCAGAAGAAATTTGAGCGAAACTAAAATGGATATAGCCTCGTTTGAGGCAACTACGATTGTTTATCACCTAAAGTATATTGAGCAGCTGTTCGGAAGCCGGACTCAGTTCATCTGTAACATGAGATAAATGAAACCATAAATCACGGTGTTTATCCGATGATATTCTTTTGATAAAATTGACATTGAACTTGATTTACGTAGTTTATTAAATGATTCTGGTCACCATTTATTTGGTTTTCATTTGACATCAATCAATACATATATTTATTGCGGTTTGGGGAACATAAAATGGAGATAACTAACCGGTGCAAAAGTTGTTCGATCGCTTGGTCATTACAATGGCAGTGGCTATTTGTCCATACGGTTGGAATATTTTCTTCAAATCTTCTACGTTACCAGCAGTCCATGTTTCCGGGATATTGGTGATATAAACATTGTGTGGATCCTTTTCTGACTCCTGGGTTTGGGTTTGAATGGGAATGAAAACAGGCGTGTATCAACACTTGGAAAATTCATAACCATGTTAACTGTCACAAAAAGTAACGAATGATACCTACGGTTTACCAACGGCTGTTTCAGTTATTCTCATCTGTTGAGTCGTCAAGCCCCAGATTAGTGAG
>UZAN01039483.1:135626-154802 GCA_900618425.1 Echinostoma caproni
TTATTTTTACATTCCCTTGTGAACTTGGGGTTATCTTCACGTGCAGTATTACAGCTCTCCATCGTTGTTTACATTTAGGACGTTTTGAGGTTTCTAACCAATGTTTTGATACCAAAGAGAGATCTCAATTTCTGTTTCCTAGGATAGAGTATAATGAACTGTACTGGCAGCTAATTTTTCTAAACCTGGGTTTGATTTGCTCTCTGCCTTCCACCGAGTGATCTCAACTGGAATAACAATAACCAATAAGTGGTTCTGGGTCGGGGCACGTGACAAGCGAAGTTTGTGTTTATTCTGGGACTGCTGAAGATGCTTAAATACATAGTTTGTGTGTAATTTTAAATCATAGCAGGTAGTTGAACGAATTGAATAGGTGAGTCCCACAAAGGGATTTGAATAATAGAATATAACTAGCAGATAAAATGAACAACAAAACAAAACTATGATATTACGGATCATGTCATCTCAAATTTTCCATTAAATTGATCAACAATAACTGTTCCTTTTGCAAGACACCAATGGAAAGTAATAAGTGAGGGAGTCACATAGCAATATTGTTTCATAGCAACGAAAAATGAATTTTTCCCACGGTCGACAGTAGAAAACGTTTAAAATACACGTATTCTCCTTATTATTCAAAGCTCCGTTGTAACCAAAGCACCTGTTACAGAATAGTAGCTAACAATAATTTAAGGCAGATTAGTGATTATTGATTTTGTACTAATATACATATAAATGAACTTCGATTGTATTCGTTAAAAACAATTGATAAATACCACTGAATTATTTAACGCGGATTTATATTGTTTATTATTTATTTGTTTCATAGGTGCTGCTTTTTTCTGAATGGTAAACTCACATAGGCAAAATTGACGTAAAGTTCACGATTGTTTGATTTGATATGGAGTAGTGCAGCTCGAGCGGCCACATTGCTTGTGAAATCGATGAATCCATACACTGTACGATTGGGGCAAAAAATAGATATACATTAGGACTTTCCATATGTTATTATATATCTCATAATGACAATAAAAACAAAAGAGATTGTTTTTCATTCACTAAATATAGTATTTATCGTACAATCATCTTAACATACGCCAAACAAAAGGCCAGAAGAATCATCCAGTTTCACTCGATGCGGAGTCAATCATGAACTTGAGGTACAGGCAAGTATCAACTAGCAATCTTCTTCGGAAAATGACACGAGATGCTGTTTAGAAATGAAAAGTGTTCTCTTTATGACTCATCAACAGAACAACAAGGAGAATAATCTCAGCCGTAGTGGAAGTCTATTGAAGGGACCATTTCCTTACAACCCAAATGCATCAATAGATAATGAATCAAGAGTACGTGATTGTTCTTGGTGAACAAACAACCTGAATATACGTTTGAAGAGGCTACTGGTTGAAATATCATGTTTCCAAAGCATTTTTATCACCGCAATTTACATTATTTTATGCTGGTTTGTCGAATGTGTTTGAATGGATGATTTCTCTAGCTCAGAGACATTACGATTATTTTCATTTTGACGAAAAGGACTTCAAACTTGGAAACTGAAGCCGTTGAGAATGGAGTGTAGACATACTTTCCCCTTCCGTGCCACTGATAAGCTTGACGGACCGAATCAGTTCCTTGTCCGGAGCCAAGGTGTGCAGCTGTTCCTCTGTGAACGTGGACGGTAAACCCCGAATATACAGATTGGTTTTTGATGAATGCTGAAAAGATAGCACAGAAGTACTCTGAAAGAGTTTTCTCACCAATATTTCATGCAGCTTGCTGTAAACAGATAATTGGACACTGGGAAATGAAACTCAGTTTATCTATACAGAAAGAGGCAAATATCGCGAAATGCTAACATCTCGTATAATCTTCACGAAGTTAGTAAAAATGCCACCTACATAAAGCTTTCGTTCAGAGGTGACCATATATACAGTGATGTACGCCATAAGTTGAGGTCAGCTCTAGACCGTACATTCCCGGCTACTCAACTCAGACTCATAGTCTCCACTCGTGGAATTGATTTGGGCGAACTTATATATGATTAGTAAACCGGTGCCGTTTCATGCACTGCATGCCAGTTCACCTGTGGTTGCGGTGACGCATACACAGGCAGAATCAACAGATGGCCGAACATACTCCAAAGTGGTTGGTAAAATCGATGACGCAACCGACAATCGACAGTGAAGTGGTCACAAGAAATCCAGGGTCATCTCTTGCAAAACATACCATGACAGTAAGACACAATTGACCCCAAATCGTCTTTCAAACCACTATTACGTAATAGTAATGCCAAACGTTTAGCACCTTGTGAAACGCGGCTTGTTGGATTAGATCACTTTTCCTTATGAGCAAAAACGTTTTTGGTATAACGAATCCATTTACCGTGGATTTGACCTTTTACTTCTTTGTATGTTTAAACACTTTCTTTCAACCCCATGTGCCTGCTTGTTTAAAGTCAGTGATTGAGAACATTAAACGAAATGTTAACATCTCCCTACATTTGTCTTCTTTCTGTATTGATGAAATGGATAAAGGGGACTCAATGTTCAAACTCAGTTTAGTTGATTCACACCCATGATACGACTGATTGCATTGCATTAAGTGCTGAGTTAAAACTCAAATGGGTAACTGTTTTTTGATCAGCTTCTCACAATTGGAATTATTGTTCACCTTGATAGAAAACAACAACAAAGCTGTTGGCTATAACTCGTTGGCTCTTCTGTGTCCCTCATTTATTCGTATGAAATCATGGAACATCAATAACCACAGTTAGTGAACTTATACATTGTTTTCAAATCATGCTCACTTTCTTCTGGCGTGCGTGACTGATTTGAACGTTGGACCCATTTCGAGCCAAGTCATCCATGAATGAGGGCATTGAATGCAATATCATGGATTTGGAATCGCCCAGAATGGATCCACCGGCTTTTGCGTGTCCCAACAGGCCCGACTGTGATTCGAAATTTGGTTTCTGATTTTTACCATTCTCGGAGATTTTGAGCGGCTGACTGTGTTGTGTTGAACGAATTGTGGCCAAACTTTGAACCGCCAGTGATTCTTTCCCATTTCGCTCACCAGATCCAATTATAGATGCTGGTATTTGATTTGACGTCATACTTCCGGACATGTATTGCCCACTGAGTGCAAGAGCGTTTTGCATCATAATATTGGCGTTTTGTGAGGAGATCAAAATTGGTCTTATCGGGTTCTGATTCTGCGGGGGCGGATTCATTCCGGATGCGTGTTCACTATCCACGGGAAGAGTGCAACCGGACCACTGATTGACTTCCGGTGGATAACTCGATGGAATTTGTCCAGGGAGTGTCAACTGGTTTGTGCACATTGGCTCATAGTGTGGTGTTAAAGTGTTGGCCGAATTCAAATCCTGAGCGGTGCCAATTACCCCGGTAGGAATGTCGAAATTGGTTGTTGCAGTGTACGCTTGGTGTAGATTAGCAGCCTCGTGAACAGCTTGAGCCGAGAGAACAGCTGGTGGACTGCTATAGGCAGAATCACTCCCCGAACCAACATCGGCACTGGGAACTGTTGGAGTTGGATAGAGCATTGCTGTGCTTGGAATGGCGAACAACTGGCCATCAGCACTGTAAACGTATATGAAACTTGTGGGCATTACACAGGAATCACCATTATTGTTGTAAGTGATGACATTAGGCATGATGGGTCCGGTGGTTGCGTTCCCATCCGGAATACCTGCTCCTAGAATATACGAACGCGAAATGTCTGTTGACTCGGATCCCGTTATAGGCACCGCAACAGAACAACTATTTCCCTGCCGCACACCATCTCCCACAGTAAGCAGTGATCGTGGTTTAGTCGAAAGTGATGATATATACGTGCTTGTTCCATCATCAGCCTCTCTGTTTGGATTGGCTTTCAAATCTCCTTGACGAGTTACGTTTTTATTCACGTCCAGTGCATCTGTTCTGTTTGTTTTTCGTTCCAGTTGGTTCAAACCATCGGTCGAAACAGGCATGTCACCAGTCCCTTTGCTCATATCCTCGGTTTGTACAGAGACGCTGGGTAGTTCTTGGCTTGAGCCTTTGGCACTTAAAGATGTTTTCTGTACACAGTAATTTTTTCCACTGTGTAGTTTACTGTCTGTTAGAAAAGGAGAAGAACATGAGACAAACAAAATGGATTTGTTTGGAAAAAATGGTCGTTCGACATAACTTTAAGTCTCACTCATAAAAAGATCGGTACTCAATACCTAAATCATCATGACAGTTCTGCTCACGTCTAACAGTTAGGCAAATATGTCACGTGAAAGTTTTACACAATAGCCGTTACTTATCATCTATATACTCTCATTTATTGACTCCCAAATCGTAAATTACGATCTTTGTGGACATCACGTATCTCATCTCCGCTGCTCAAGCTGTTCACCTATAAACGTCATTTAAATTTCCCGTATATTAATGGATCTTTATGCGGCATATCACCTAGCAGCTCAAAGTAATGATATATTGTCAATATATCACTGTGTATTATAAGTTTCAAAGGTGAAAAGTATCCTTTATTTTAGTGCACGATAATCTTCATTGTTTTGCAGCGTTTCATAGGTGCGACGGAAAAATTAACTTATGATCGACCGCAGCATGGGAAAACTGAATCTCCGTATGGTTGCACCGAACTATGGCGAAAGAATGGGAAAATTTATGAGTATTCATTTATATATGCATATATATATATACAAATATATACATTGGTCTAATCAAAACTGAAGCAACAGTTCCCTATGACGCACTTGTGGGTTCGTATAGGCAACAGCATTTATACTGGGGTAATTTTTTTTCCAGATAATAATAAGCAAGCTTTATTTAGTCTTTATATCATTGATTTTCCTGATCCGTTTATACTCAGTAGATGGAATGGTTCAGAATATAGCGGATACTTTTATTTCATCGGTAGACCATGATGAGCTAGGAGGTAAATAAAGAGAACGGCACAGTTTTTATTTACAACAACCGATATGGCAAGGGTTTGTGGGAATAATTTATGATAATTCTTGCGTCATTCCTATTAGAAAATATTGTCTTTTCATAGTTGATAAAGTTTGTGATTATTTAATCATGGCAACCAAGGATAGGCACATTTAATTGGCACTCATGCAGACTAGAAAGTGCGTAGATCGAAGTGGATAATATATAAATTAGTGTCAAAGCCTAAAGTAGTTATATAGGTGATAGATGTAATGAAACTGAATTTGATCATAAAGATAATATTTTAGTGCATCATAATCAACCAGTACTAAATATATATATATATGTATATATATATATATATTTGTGTATATACTTGTATGTTTTTGTGTGAGTGTTAATCTCACCACTTATGTCCTCGTATGAGAAATTTTTCTTCGGCACATTCAGCTTTACGTTTACGCTTACAAGCAAATCTAGTGTATGACCTGCAAGTGGTGTACGCAAAAAATATAATCCAAATATCAGTATAGTTATTGCCAAAGTAGGGTCTGATCCAATTCCCCAGATCGTAATCGGCTTAAGTAGTAATACATCGATGCGCACAGTCAGCCGGTTAGTTGTAAAAAGCATATTTGCTCACATTTTGCCGCATTTGGCAGATCGATTTGTTTTGATTCCAGATAAACGTGCTCTAATCAATCTCTCTGATTTCCCGGAAAATGTTACTTTGGTTCGCTAGAGTTCTGCCGTGATGACTAATGTTGATTCGTTTGTCTGTGCGCGTGCGTGCGTACGTGTTTGAGCACACGTATACTTGTGAACATATTCGTATATGCTTGATAATCAGTGGCGCCTCGACCGAAATTCGGAAGTCATAAAACTGCGAGCAATTGAGTGACATATCCAAATTATGCCTATTCTTATCACTCTACCTAATTCATGTGCAACTCAAATGGTTTTAGGAAGGCTTGCGGAAAGAAAAATTTTATCGTAGCTTGTGATCACTTTTGCGTGAAATAAAGCAAAGCAGATTAACACAGTAGGTGCTTTAAACACATCTAGAATGAACTATTCCAAACACCTGACATCTTGAGTGGAGATATGTATTTTTAAAAAGTTTAAATAAAATAAAGGGACAGGAATACTTCATTTATGAGGATTGTTGTGTTGATAAAAGCGTTTTTTGGGATCGCAGGATGGTGGTCTTGCTTTTCCAAGGCTGTCGCTACACAACTGGGAAGAAACGTGACATAATTTGAACTATGCCTGTCATTATGCATTGTCTTCATTAATGATTGAAAAATACAAGGCCGTTTCACGATGAAACTGGCATCTCAGATCTTCCAGTGCTGCGTGGGAATGCATGCGTGAATTCAACTAAATAATATTTTCCAAGAACAATTTATATTTATAACTGTTTTTTCGGGGTGTTTGTACCCGGATATCTTGCATTAATTTCTGTTCTAATTAGCAAAATAGCACAACAGGCGTCGTGCTTCGCCCGCAAATCGCCGGAGCTTCTTAAAGCCGCCTGATCGGCATTCTCTTCTATTAAATGTCCTGCAGCCATTCGAATATGTGATTTGCGACTGGGTTACATTACATTCAACTAATGATGGGTTTATTGATCCACAGTGTGGCGTACAACAACATAGTGTGCGTTGGTGCACACGATGTGCCCGGATCTGGACTCCAAGACAATTTACACCTTTTGCTATCGGCCCACGATAGATCACATTGGTATGTGATTTCTGTGTAGTTGGAACGGCGTCACACTAGAGGATATATATATATATATGACTGGTTTGGTTATAAGGTAGACGCAGCTAATCTAATAAACATATAAACGTAAAACTTACATTCATTGAGGTCGGTGAAAAATGGACCGTGGAAAATGCGTTTACTAAGTTAAAAATTGGCAAGAAAGGTCACTAACTACAGCATTTACCGCAATTCATTGCCCATTTCATTGGATATAAAATGCAAACGGAGCTCTGGCATTATTTTGTTCTGGAAATTGTTCTCTTGCTTCTAAGTATAATTTGTTATCTACCAATGCACGTGAATTGACTAGGAAAATGGTTACATTTATTGCACTTTTAAGTAACTTCTTAGATTGAATTTTCCATCAATCTCAGAAAACACAACGCATGAAACGTTTACCTTTTTCGGTGTTATTCAAGCTTTCAAATCTGATTCATTTTATCATTGTATAATATCACTATCATTTGCTAAGAGTCACAGAATATGCCCATTGATTGATCGTATTGAAATTGTTTCATATAAATGTGATTGTAAAGGTTTGAAAAAGAATTCACCGAAAACATATGTTCACCTACACTATATTTGCTAAAAGGATTTTGGAACATGTAAAATTGTCAGCAAAACTTTAAAAAGTTAATTCGTCAATCCCAGATTACCACATTAACAATCTGTGATGAAATAACGTTGGGACGCACGCCCAGCGATACCTGCTTCACTGGGATGAAAGTAGTTCAGTTTTGGACGACAGGAGAGACAATATCATCAATTATAAAAGAAAATCGTCCAAATAATATGGAGAAAAAATGTTGACCAAATAACGAAACGGAATAATAAACATTAGACTATAGCGGCTTCATTCTCAGCGTAAGATTCGGATCGTGGCTTAATTTTGAAGTGAAATGCGATCGATCGACTGGAGTCAAATCAAGCATTGTGAAAAATGGCATAACTTTTTCCATTCCGCTTATTTCCGTCAACTTTCTATGGATTGAAATGATGCTTGATATTGAGCAAAAATTAAAATAACGCAATATTAGCAATTCATTAGTTACATAAATTAAATAAACTATACTTTATTATCATAACAACCACACAAAAAGGATATGATAGTGAAAAACTTTGACAATACTGTTTTAGACATTAAAAGAATATGACCTGCTTTGAATCCTTCAATGTAAAAGGAAAGTACATAGGCATATTGAAACCTTTCAAATTGATAATCCTATTCTTCAATGGAATACCATGAAAAAAACTCAAAATAACTGACCTCAATTACGGACTTTCGAAAACTCAAAGTTTTCATACGGGTAAAAAACCCACGGATTTCACGAGAACAAATGTGATGAGAATATTTGGTTTGAAATACTTAATAGAAGCTCAAACGAGCCCCTTATCTTATCAATTCGAGTTGGCTCTTATCGGTTTATTTCACGCAGCCGTTTCACGCTATCGAACGAGCGAGCTGACAGTAATTCATTTCGAGAATCATGGCTACAAAAATTGAATTCATGTTCACTCAGGCGATCAATCTAAGTTATAACCAAATTAGCAGGTGTTTATCAAAATATGCAAACCACTATTGTGCAATAATGTGAACCTCTGAATTCTTGTTTTCATGACTGAATTTGAAAGGGAGGTTACACAGTCCAACAAGGTATTTTGTGTTGGTTGTTGTAATGTGATCGCTGCTTGTCATTTATGTTTCAGGAATCGTTTGCAGATTTAAACAAGCTGCGCGTTATGTTCTATAAGTCATTACTGATAAATCATACCATGTATATTGGAGTATATGAGCAATGCCTTGTGACTTAAGAGCCTACGTTACATACAGAATCAATCACATCTCAGAAAACGTATTTCAGGAACCCGTCAAGTATTGAAGACTTTTCTTAATGTAAGCAAACCAAATGTTTCAACTTGATAAATAGATCATATCCACTTTAAATAATTATCAAAATGTCAGGTTTACACATAATGGTTGTTGAGTATACGATAGACGTTCTGCTACTGTACGTAGTCGACGAAACGATGGTCTTAATCTACTTACCGGGTGGCAGTTGAATACCGACAAGCTGACCGCATAGCTCATTGGTATTTCCAAAATTTCCACCAGAAAAATCAGGTCCACCGTAGGGATTTGCGGTTTGGTGCCATGAGCTCGGAAGCAAGGTGGGACCATCCGTTTGTGCCATGGGAGAGAACTGTTGACTGGATTGTTTCACATCGCCTGTTGCATTCCTTATCCCTGTGTCAGACGTTTGAGCATAGTGGTTAAATTGGAAACCCGGCAGCAACCAGTACAAGGGTTGATTAATTAACATACCAGAAGCATCCATGTGCTGTACACATAAACAGTTAGTGCTTTGAAACAGCGGATTTGGCAGCAAAGCGGAATTTTGTACTACACGTTTATTGTTTCTATCGGTCCACTGTTTACGATGCGTCACAGTACACAACGGATGATTATGCTGTAATTCCATGGGTAATAATGGTCTTATTGGCACAGACTTTCCCGCACGTTGCAGGAAATGAGGTTTACCAATTGAGGAATTGCTAGTTGAAACGGGCGAACCACCGGCACGTGGTCGACGTTTGTTACTCAATGAAGCTCGGATTTTAGGACCAGAATTCGGTAAAGGACTTGAGGAGCTGGAATACGAGCAAAATTTTACATCTGGTTTTTCCACATCCAAAGTCTGGGGTTGTGTTCCGTGTGTGATTGATCGCGAAACGTGTTTGGGCGAAGCACTTGTGACTGATGTAGGTGAAGGTTCCGGACCGGTCGTATCCGGTTGTATTGCACAACTTTCAACAGAATTCACGGGGTGAGAGTGAATAGCTTTTGTTTCTTCTGTATTGCAAAATGATGAAGAGTTTGAGGAACAGTAACCAAATGGGGAATTAGCCCTTGGTTCTCCATGGTAAGAACTGCAAAGCAAGAATGAGGCAAAGAAATACAATCAGTTTCACGAAAGTAAACTAAATAATTTTTCTTCATACAACAATATTGGAAAGGAATTACTTATACATTCATTTTCTTGGATGTAAACTCGCTGCCTGTGGACTTCTATCACCCATTCACTTCGTTATCTTAGGCGGTATAGTAAATCAATCATTTTAAAGTTGACAAAATCCAAGGAAATCTGTGAAAACGAAAGGCTAAGGTATTCCCAGTTCTTCATTCTCCTACCTTCGTAATAATCACAGGGGGCAATTTAGTTATAGTTGATTATTGAGTTGGAAGTGTTTGGTGTTGTCAGTAATGAGCAGAATCCGCAGTCAACACATTCGATACCTAAAGAACGATGCAGTTCTTTTGCAAGCACAGTTGAATAGGATAAAATTCTAACTTCTGCAGCGCGATATATGTTGGACATCAGCGTAAAGGTTTAGGTAACGTGACTTATGTAAACATTACTTTTTCAATTTGGAAAAGGTTGGTTTACTTTCCTGATCCTTTTAAGGGTTTATCAATGTTCGGACAACGAGTGACGTATAAATAATTAATACTTGTAAACTGATCCACGAACAGGTTTACTACATTGCTGTTATGAAACAAAGAAGTGTTCTTTCAATAAACTGCCTTCTGTTGGCGTAAGAACTCTTTTCGATGTCTACGAATAAAGTGCATGCATGTCAATTCGCTCTTTTTTGCTCAAAGTTTAAACAATTGATTTCGACCCTGATTCAGTGCAGTTGGTATTTTCAATGCTCAGTGGTCCATGGAATCTCTTTTCTGTTTCATTTCTGTTTTAATGATGATCACTTGACTCAGCAATAAAAATAAATGATACTGGGTTGCAAATAAACGAGGTTTGAAAAAGATTCCATGAGAGATCTGGGATGCTTTAACAGATTTTACCACCTTCGAGAACCACCTCAATGACTGTACGCTGAACCTCGAGTGAACCTGCGTCTAGTATATGGTATTGGTTACCGGTGGCTGAAATCACTCAGCATAAGGAAAACTGACTATTTGATGTAATGAAATTTTCTTTTCTATCCTATGAACTGTTCGCTGCTCTTTTGAAATCAATATACTTCTGGGTCGGTAATCACCAATTCCTGTTGATTACCTTTTTTCGGTCCATTTATTTTAAAATATGCCTCATGCAGAATCAATATTCCCGAGCACGTGAGTAATGATCGGGGATCTGATTATATCTAGCGATGGTTGCTATTACTAAATATCATCAGTGGTTATAAAATAACTCCCACTAGAACTCACCCTTTTCTTGAGTGCTGCAATAATCCATCAGTTCTTTTCTGGGCTGAGTTAGAGGTGTCAAAGGTTTCATCGATCGAAGACGACGCTCCCGGACTAGATAATGCTAGCCCCGAATCGTTTAGAATGGGAGAGATCTGTTGAATGGGTTGGATTACCTTGCGATTTCGTCTCAGTTCAGCAACAGTTAAACATTTGCTTTTGCTCGGCACAAGTGTGCTTGAGTCGACTGATTCCGATGCCTCAGTCGAATTCGATGTTGAAACCGCGGTATTGACTTCGCATGCTTTGCTACTAACTGATTTCTGTTCTTTTGAAGTACTCTTGTGACTATCCATTTGAGAGGGGAGATTTTTGGTCGAAGGTTCGTTGCTCTCGACCTAGTTAACAGGACAAAGCACAAGGCACATTATGAAACTAACCTTGACCTTAGTTTAATTGAAAGCAAAATAGACATCGAAAAAGAAATCAATTGAGGCTGATATCGAAATATCACCTGATATTTTGTGCCAGCTGTATAATGTCCCTAATCAAACATACGTTCAATTCAAATCAATCATGTATTTTCCTCGCATAGTGAAAACTATTGAGGTGCAATTAAATTGTTCCATATTCATGTTCTGGATGATTACATCCGTGGGAAACTAAATTATTTTCTGACATTATTTTTGGATTTCAGTGTCTTATTTGATGATTTTGCTGGTCTTGTTTCATTGATGCTATACAGGGATAACATTTTTTCGATTATTGTAAGTCAGTATATCATGCAAATTATTCTTTTTAAGGTGAACGACCTCAGACTTATTGTTCAAGATGATCTAAATTGTTATTTAAACTGCTCCAAGCGTTCGTACACCACTGCAAGAGCCGTTGGTTTTCGAACGCGATTATTTGGCCAATTAGCACCTATGATGTTCCCATGTTTGTAATTAGCCTACATTAGATACCCCATAGAGAAAGCAATTTAGGAGTGAAATCTAGGACCTACACGCGAAAGTAAGATTCTAGAGTATCTACTATCTATCTACTATCTATCTACTACCACCAAAATGGTCAAGGAACTGTATTTCAATACTTATGTGAAAAGACTAGGGTCATTAGGGTTGTGCTCTATACAGTATCGCCGAATTCGAGTGGACCGTATTTTGGTGTATTAACTAATGCAGAACCCTGCACACTTATATCGCTCACTGTTTACCTTGTCGTCTAACGCTCACCTGAGGGAGCATTCATTCAAATTAGTGCCCCAAAGCTGTTGACTAGAATGCCGGCGTCATTCATTTGCCTTCAGATTGTGTAGCATTTGGAATCCTTTACCACCTCACGTTGTTTATGTAACCACAATGGATTCTTTCGAGCACAAACCGGATAAAAACTTTGACAAATCTTAAATTTTGTCGTTCATAGCCGTACCGGAAAGGAAGAAAATTCGTGACGTTTCTTATTTCTCTATGTTCTGTAAATCGATCCAGTTGTCCGAAAAACCCTATGGGACAAGAACAGCAATCGCTTGAAAGTATTTCCCGTAATAAAACTTTGACTGTAAAGTTTCTGGGTGAGTTCCTGTTTTCTGTAAGTTTGTGGCTTAAAACTGGAAACCTTTGTAATTGTATGCTTTCGGTTTAACTTTGATAGTGTTGTTAAGACAAACCATGCTATCGAACAACAGTAAGGATGAAGTTAAACAGTCACTGCAGCTTCAACCACAGTCACGTGATATACTCAAAGGAAACGCTCATGTATGACTATATGCCATCAATTCATCACTGTTTGATAACTGAAACCGAAAAGCTGCTTGAAATAGATGGAAAGACTGGTTTCCAGTTTCATCATAAGAATTTCTTCATATGTTGTATTATTTCAACGAATAGAACCACACTGCAGATATAGCCAAAAAGAAGCTAAGAACAACTCATGAATCAACTGATCATCATTAGGAAGTGCTTTCTCAAAAACTATTGAAAGAACCCACCGATTTCGATGTTGTTTGTTTCCGACTTTTTGAGCTTTTTCCTCCTTTTGTCCTGGATGCACGTTTTGTGTGAACTTTGGATTCCTTCGGATGAAATACAAGTGTACTAGTGGATTTTGGAATCAATGTGACATCCGCGTACATGTCTAAATCCTCGACTAAATCATTTGGAGCCGAATTGATCACATTGTGCTCGGAACTGGATGCCTTATCCACGGTGAGTAAATGATCAATGTGTGTTGTAAGACCACTCTTATCCGCGGAATCCACGTCGCAATGACTTGTTTGACTGCTGCTTATACTACTCCGTCCGGAATCGGTTGAAGAACATGTACGACGTGATTCAGTCACATGTTCGTCCTGTTCACTGTAAACCGGCTCAGCTGTTGTTGCTGTTGTTGTTGCCGTCGTTGTCGCCGCGGTGGTCGTCACTGCTATCGGTCGGGACGGGGTCTTTTCCGCCATTTTTGAAGATGACTCACGATCAGTCGGACGCACACAGGCACTGCTTTTTATTGCGCAAACATTTAAACCAGAAAATCACGATACATTACGATAGACATTCCGGGTGATAGATGAAATCATGGGAGCAAGTATGACGAACAGGAGAAATCCACAAAGAGCTATCAGTAAAATGAATTGATGAAAAGGATCGGTCAGAGATGACGTATGGCAGGTATGAACGTGTATGTGCGTATGCGCGTGTGTGTTCCTATAACTTTCAGATCGTTTGCATCAATGGATGAGGCCTACTCGCAACGAGTCTCCATCAATCTCTCCCAGATTGTGTGCACGAAGTTCCCAAAATCGCAAGCAATCCTCGCGCGATTGAATGCAAACGACCAGCCAGCCGGTCGAGAGCTTCTGTACGGAAAGCGAGCACGCTTGCTATGCGCCGTAAAGTGGGATGGCAAAGATGCAAGGCAGACTTTGACGGACTACGACGCGCTTGTATCGTTACGATCGCGCGCGAGCGCGCCCATGCGCGCGAGTGCGCACAAACCGGTGATGAGGGAGAAGCGCACGTGCGGCGGTCGTGTGCAGGGTGCAAACACACACACACACCACTCCGTCGTCCTCGGCTATTGACCAATCAAATAGTGTTCATTGTGGGAGATAAATGTTCCTCTAGTCGAAGAATTAAGTCCACTTGTAGGTGTTTGTGTGTATGCGTGTTTGTGTGTGCGTGTGTGCGTTAGACCTTGAAGAATTTTGGCTTTACAAACAAAAAGAAAACAATGTTCACGTTTGTTAGGTTAATTTCCAAATTAAACCCTTTAGCTCAGAGGTCTAAAAATTCAGGAGGATTTACTCAACATGGGAGATAAAAGTTGAGTTTCCCCATTATCAGGTGACACTGTTTAACCGCACAATATGAACCGTACTAAGAACACGAGGAACTAGCAAAAATGATGAGAAATATGGAAAATGTCAAACCAATCATTCTGAGTAATAGTTTATGAAACAAAAACACTGCTCCATATCCGGACATTCAGGTTCAGTTCCTGTTGCCAGGGAGTGGCAAATGATAAATTGACACAGTTCTTGAGGTTCGCCTACCGTCTTTCGTGGCTGTTGGCAAATTTCCTTTGAGCGAAGATGTAGGAAAAACACTTAGAGGACGTATTACAGATAATAGGGTTTCCGGATGTCATCTCAGCCAGCAATTTATTTGTACTCGAAAATGATAAACAAGGAGAAATAAAGTTTTAGTTGTATGCACAATATGTTTCGATTGTTGATTGCCTTTAGCACTGCACTGTGTCCTTTCACTGGGTACTTAAAATAGTTTGTCATGGCAAGAGTACAAAAGGCTCAGATCTATAGGCAAATTAGTTGCAAATGTATATCATGCGGTCAACGAATGTCACGTTAACTTTGGCAAAATACAGTTGACTACATCACGTTTCTTATGAGAACTTTGCAATTCGGCTGGCAAAGTGATATACCCTATCAACATGATTTAACAAATAACCAATTTATATCGATCGGTATAACATTTTTGAATATGTTATTAGGCCACTATCAACAAATATAAAACATATATATAAACAGGTACAAGGAAAACAAGACTTATTTGATGAAGCAAATAGAGATCCAAATTGAAGGCATTACTCACCGTCATAAACTTCCTGTGAAAAATTAAGGGTTATCCCTTTTTACAAAATTTGAAGGATTACTAAATCGCCGAGTGAATAACTCCGAACGGTACGATCTGAATCCACTAAACAAGGAAGCTTGGCCATACTGGATCAGCCGGGCTGGAGGGGAAGTTATAAGAGTGCAAACAATAAAATTCATGCAGGGTTCTGTTCTCTAATGTCATGTAAATAGTGCAGCTCTGTTTCAACGTCAGATAAAATGGGGGACAAGTAGCCAATCGACTCATGAATCAAGTGTGTTCTGTGCAAGCCAGATTCTCCTCCGGAAAGCAATAAAACTACCAACTGCGGGATCATAAAAGGAAGTCGTCTGGGAAAGGCACATCGCAGATCTGTTGTAGAATGCGTATTGTCCCCCGTTTTTATCGGGAACACGAATACAATTTTTCGTTTCAATCTAAACCACCAAGCTGCATAAAATCCAATGATCATTACTTGATATTATTTGTCTACCTAATGGTTTATGTAAGATCACAAAGTAAAAAGCCAACTAATAATAGACGAAATTTGAATAGTAGGTTAATCCTGACGAAGAGGCCTCGGTACTTCTGTTTCACTGAAAGGATAATGGTGTTATTCTTGTTAGGTAATTTATCATTTTTTTCAACTTGCAGCCTTACAACGTATCAAAATGAATAAATTGTTAATTATAACTTTCTCTTACTCCCATCAATCCATCGAAATCCCGATAAAAGATGAATTGATACTTGGTTTTTCGCTCAATAGAGTTATTTGTAAAAATAAGATGAATTGGTATTGTTTCTTGGGAGTAATCCAGTGTATTCTAATGCGTTCTGGCGCCCTTATCCAAAACAATTTTTACGGGTAAAATATAATTGTCATTAAACCCGACGTTCAGCCTCACTTTTTGCTCCGAGTTATTCGTAAACACGCTTGTTTCCCATCCCACATGCATCACAATTAACTAGTTTATGAATCATGGTAGCGTTTGTTGATGAAGGTTATTACGTATCTATTTAGTTACCTTTGTTTTGCGTAGTATTTGAGACGGCTTGTGAATGACAAATGCTCGGGGTTCAATCAATGGCTCAACTGACGTTGCTGTGAATAAACGGTTATTCGGTATTCCCTGATGGATAATCTCAATCCGGAAATCGATAAGCTACAGCTTATTGCTTTTAATCTTTGTGCGACCTTCGTTGACCCGCGTTTCATTGTGTTTTGATCGTTAGCTATTAAAGCTTAGAAACCAAAATAATGTCTGTGGGCTATCTGTTTGAATAATATTCACTTTGGGCAAAACTATCCCTGGATAAATTATGACGTTAGTTTTCCCTTTCCCCAAACAACTGTTTGGTGTTTTTTTATTTTTTATTCTAAGGTTGAATACTGATACATATATAAACAGCGTGATATCTATTGAGTTGTATTTGACATGAGTACGAATCACTGAAAACGAGCTTATTTGCCACTGTTTGTTCTATTCGAAACATGGAATGTAATCCCCAACCTTCCAATAATCAGGCTCCCAATTTCCAATAAGACAGTAACAGAGTATTTTAATTCTTTGCAAGAAAACGAAAAAATAATCTGGACGTTTGTTGTAATCGAAAAACGTTCCAGACCTTTTACCTTAATTCACCTGAAATCGAATCGGTGTGACAAAAGGGTAACAAGATAATTTCTCTTTGGTAAGGTTTGACAGAAACGTCACCCTGGACCGGCTTCTTGGAATTGCAACATAAGACTTCCGCTGAAATTACCGGATGGAAAATCAGTATCGCAAAATCATCAAAAAACGGAAGCTACATTTATATTGAACCAAATCGATTTATCGAAGTTCCATTATTCAAATATTCTGGTGATAATTATCTTGCAAATTGCCGCATCCATCGCTTAGGTTTCATTGAATAAAACCGAAAAAACCGCGTGGTATTTTAGTTTTTTAGACTATTAATATTTTTATTTGACAACCTTAAATATATGTGTTGATTGAAACCTTTTATTGAATTTTTGCTCACACTATATCCATGATGATGGAATGAGTGTTTCGCTTTTGAATTGCAGAACATTGATCTACTATTACAGCACAAAGAATAGTTCATGCTGATGGTCTCGACCGCATATGAAAATACGTGCAAAACTGAGTACACTTCTCATTTGTTGGTACTATTTTAGTTCAATAAAAACAAACACAATCTCAAATCATTTCTGATTCTCACATGCGAAATATGGTTGCCCTATCACATGCATCTTTTTCAATTCCTGTGACCGGCGCGAAACCCCGAATTTGCACGAGGAAATGCAACAGAATGTTCAAAAATTTGTCCTTTCCTCCTATCCTACATGCAAATTATCCATCGCCCACCCTAGCCTCCGCTTCCTCATTCCCAACCCCCGCGCAATGGCAACAGCATGAGTGACAGTCTGAACACAGACACACACACACGCAAGATCCTGCACAGATTAGGTTAGGTAGAGAAAGGGTTTGACCTCTTGAGGTATGCTCATATTGCGTGTCCCCATCGGGAACAATTGTTCTCAATCCCCGTCCGTGTACCGACCCGAAGTAACATTGACCCCGTTTCCGCCAGCGTTTACTTGCTGCCAATTCTTTACCAGAATTTTGCAATAAATCTGTCTTTTATTTTTTTTAATACCATCATCCAAATAGACGGAAAGTAGTCGTTGTTCCTCATTCATCAAAATCGTTTCTTTTCATTTGAAATGAAACAAAAAAGACGGATTGTGTGACCTCGAACACAACTATTAGGCAAAGTTTCGTTTCCACATGCTCATCGATAAGTTTGAGATTTGCATACATTGCACATGGCTTGAAAAAAGACATTTCGCTTACCATCGATATTATTTACATTTCATTCTCACCACCACCAGTAAATGCATCACACTCGTGCAAATTTCAGTCAGTTTGGTGAATTGAAATTGAGGCGGAATGTTAACCCGAAATGATGATGAATGACTTTGACAGAACTGTCACGGGCAGTCAAATCTGTCTATCCGTTTGCTGGTGTTTTAAAAGACCATTCGAAGGTAAGCCAAACGTGCGTGTGTGCGCAAGCGTGTGTGTAAAAAGTATCTTCTGCGCAGGCTACAGGGCACGAGCTTGGGCACATATGCGCACGGTGGATAAATAGTTGGAGTCTTCGAGGTAGAAACGAAACCAAACGTAGGCGAAACGCACTTGTGATACTATCCGTCTGAACCGATCGCTTCTCTTCCTGGCTAAACGGATGTCAGCGACACGAACCACTCATTATCTTGTTTATGTATCATGCCGATGAAATACCGATATGATGATGACCGGTGTACCGTGACAACAAAGTTCAGGAAAGTTACAAACATGTCCCATGTTGCGGCTGAACTGTGTCCTACCGCTGGTGACAGTGAAAAAGAAGTTGTTCCATGATGGTGCAATAGTCCCGATACTGATCTGAAGCCATGGACAGTTTTAACCACTGTCATCGTGAGCAACCCGTTGTGAATGTCATGCAAGTTACATAATGGCAAGGAAAAACGAGTTTAGCAAACAGCTCAATTTCAAACAGTTCAATATTGCGGATTCTCCGTTACTTAAAAGATGTTTCACCAACGGATATTAGTGAATATAACAAGAAACTAAATACCAATCATGTAGATATTTGAGCAAAACATGCGTTTGTTTCTTCAATTGCCAAATCGGCTGTGATCATCCACAGTATTCTAACGCCAATGTTCATACACATTTCACTCAAAGTAATTACGTTATTCCTCGGGTTAATTACAACATAGGTCGACAAAAGTCGATGAGACTGCCCTTTTAAAACCAAAGTCATTGATCCACTCACATCCGTGGTGAGGGATTACTTCCTGCTACTTTGCAGTTTGCATTTGGTTGTGCTAAAGATAGAGGTGCGCCCTCAACATAAAAAATCGCCGAGTGACGCTGGAGACTTCTCTCGTATCGAACTCCCAAGTAACTTCATGATCACGTCTTCCACGGCGGCAGAGACATTCATGAAGCCGATTTGACCAAGTTGACTAATACATCCGTGGTCAGGCTGGAATCCGGCTTGCTGTTCAAGAATGTTGATCTCTCTTAAAGGTGTCAGACGTCGACACATGAGCAAGCTAGCACTTTGGAGACAATCG
>UZAN01039484.1:1711-34323 GCA_900618425.1 Echinostoma caproni
TGCAGCACGGGGCTGTTCCACATTACGTTATTAGTGAATTCGCGATCGCCTGCATTCTTCCACTCTGATTGTTGTTCTTGCCCGGATCTAACTCCGTCAGAGCGTATTTATCCCCCGGGTCCCATTTAGGTGTTGGCCAATAAAGAGTTCAAGATAGGTCCTTTGCCGTTGATTGGGGCGCATCCACCCTCCTTGGTAGGCTGGAAACCGTGATACTCCCAATTGTGAGTCAGACCTTACACTCGTGAGCCACAAAGATAAAATACTACAGACTTTGTGCCAGTGATTTCTCATAGGATAATAAAAGCATCTTCAGTCCCAACGACCATGCGCTCCTGTGTTAGTCGTTGTCTGTTTGGCTCCGGGGTCAAGTTTTCGGTTCGCGATTCTTACCCTTCCGAGCACGCAAAAAGGGTACGCACCGCTATTGAGTCCCCACAAGCACAAAACATCCGCCGAGTACGTTGATAAACTAGATGTGCATTGTTTTGTAGGCTTCATCCACTTTGTCTCTTTCTCTCAACCGATTAAATCAATCGGTCATAGATTAAATTCTGTTAACTGCCGTTTTATTTTTAAACAAATATTTTTTCTCGCAATTTGTCTTGATTACCTGTATGTATCTGAATGTACCGATAGCAGTGATTGACGTTTCTCACAGTCTGTATCATTAGTCCACTGAACTTTTCTTCTTCTCTTCAATCCTACTTTCACTTTTCCTGTCTTTCTCCTAATGTTCATCCAAATGGGCAGCCAAAAGATAGCAACCAAAACCGGTGCACGATAGTGCATGGTTAATGGTTGTACAAACTGAACTGAACTGAAACGAACAGTCTTTAGAGNACAGTCTTTAGAGTTATTTTGAACGACGGATCTAGTAGTGCAGCAAACTGCAAGTTTAGCACCATGAATAGCTGATGAACGGAGGAAACTAGCTCCAAAAGGATTGCACGTTAATTTTTATTCAAGTGTAAAAATCTATGCGTAGGTTTTGCTCGTCCAAGCACTTTCATCTGAGCAGGTGATGAATCACTCTGTATAATGTAGGAATGATTCTCTTCGGAATGTCATTCACAAGATTTCGAAACCCCGCCTCTGAAGGTACCACAATCTAAAGGACAATAGCACACTCTTCCAGTGTTGACCAGTAAAGTCTCTGGTCTAAAGAAAACCGCTCCTTTCACCTAATTAGTAGGGAAAACAATTTGACGGACATGCGTAGTGTAACGGAAGATGATGACAGTGATATGTGAGACTCACACAAGACCACAATCGACTAAGCATAACCATGCATACAGTTGTTTGCCTATTTCTATGTATGCGTAGAGCATTTGCTAAGTTGCATTTGCAACCGTTTTCATAAGTTCGACTCCAATAGTCACATCCAGTGAAAAATGATTGTCACATGTTTAGTGGATTTGAGATTTCACGGAATTGTCTGTTAGTCCATATTTGAGGTTAAACTATTGACAAATACGTATGCAAAACCAATTTGCTTACCAAGTACATGAAAGCAAGAAAGTCAGCAGCTATTCACGGCTGTGACAGTGCAGAGGATACACACTGACAAACGGCAGCCGGGTGTTATTTAATTCAAAATTTTGCAATATTCAGAATGAAGCACAGATTCTCAATGGCATCCACAGATTCAGAAAACTTGCCTAAACATGCTCGAAAGACAGAGAATCCAGATTTATCATCTGATATTTCTAAGGCTCTGGAGGTTGGTCTTGAAGAGTTGGAGACTTGAATATCGTAAGTGGCTAGGTATGCATTGTTGACATTGTTGACTGCAGCAGCGACATACTCAAGAAGAAAGAAGAAAGATACTTCCCCAAAGTGTTCACTCGCAAAGGTATGCATTGTATCTACCATTATTTTCTTAGCTATATATTGGGTAGATTTGTCCTTGTACTACCATCACCTTCTTGAATCTCAGCACCGAAAGAATTTTAAGACAATTCACTCCAAGCCAGCATCATTTACAGTGTGACTGGACTGTCCACAAGGATGCCAGACTAGCGAGCTGGACGCAAAACGTCAGACTTATGAGTGACAACATGAAACCCAAGGAAGGTAAGCCATAAAATTCATTTTTATCCTTCTCCCAACATATCAAGAACCGATTGTATGTGGAGCGCATAAAATGAAACAATAGTTTGTATTCCTATGAAACACATCACCAGTGATGAGAGCAGCGCTGTTATACTAGTTGACGTGCCAATCAAAAGCATTGAGGCTTTATGAGACCTTGATGAATAATTTGGAAGATAGAAATATTTATCTGAATATGATGTATTCAATGACAGAAATTGATCAAATCCAATTCTGTTCCCATATCTACTACACATCGAAGAACATTCCGCGGGAGACTGCACTCAGACCATTTTGCGCAACTTGTTTGCAGACTCCTTGTTGGTTTCTATCAAATGTAGAATTGTTATTGGCCAATCGTTAATGGTGTATACCAAACTATAAATCTACAACTTATCATACATGTTATTACCTCACCAAAAAAATTCAGTCATGAAGAAAATATCCAAAAGCAAACTCGCAAAGGAAGCTGGTGAAATCCAGAGCTGGATTCAACGGAAGCGGTTAAAATAATGATGCAAACGAATTAAGAACACTGCAGCGGTGGTGTAAATGGTTCGGAGTAAAAACTAATCACACATGGCTACAGATAAAAAATTATGACACTGAAAACTGCAATACTCCAAGGTTCCCCATCTGGCTCGTATTCTTACTGATACGATGAAGATCCGCAACGAACTAATTTTAAACCCACAAAGATGAACACCTGTTTAAGTTTTATCATTATTACGTATGAACTTTCATTTCATGTTTTATCCCAATGTAACGGTGAAAACATTTTAACTGAAATACAGGTACAGTTGCCTGCACAAGTCATTTGTAAAACAATACAATACGTGAGTAAATAAACAGTTGGATCGCATGGGTTCGGTCAGTAAACGTACATCATAAAAGATGGATGATAATGCGTACCACTGGAAATTGAATCATGAATCTACGGACTGAGAACGGTGGGAGTGTCAAAAAGAACGCGAAAATTCTCACGACTGATAAGTCTCAACATGATCGAAATAAATAATCCCGTTCTCAACTATTATATACACCTTTCTTGCTGAAAATGATAAAGCTGATGAAGAACTAAAAGGATCCCATCAGAACACTAAATAGCTCAGTTGTATCTCCCAGTAAGATGAGTTCCGTGTGAAGTTTCAGGACATTTGCAGAAGGTTTGGTTGGCTTTTACCAACTTGAGACACCCTTGTCGATGCTATGGCATTCGGTTGTTGTTGACCTAAATACCGTAAGAGGACAAACACAACCAACCATCGTTGGAACACCACCGTCTACGCCGCGTGGCACAACTCTGGTTAGGCAATGTTCTACGCATGTTAAGGCATGCCATAATTGGAAGGCCAGGAGTGTTCAGTCTACAACGAGACACTGGGATGTGAGCGAGAAAGATTCTTCATACAAATTGAGTTAGGCTTGGACCAGCCTAGTCGATGGTTACAGATGCCAGATGACATAACATAACATCGGCACTTGTGAAAATCATCAATTTTTGTGCATATTCAATTGAATCGCATCCTCTGTTTTTATATTGATACTGCTCTCGGATTCTCATTCATTCTATATGGTGCTTCTCCGTGAATCACTATTTATAGAGTGCACAGTCTAAGTCATACATCATTGGCATCTTCAACTTGAAACTCAATATGAAAATATCACAATCTTGTCATGAAAATATGTATGTGACAGACGATCTTCTCGACCTGACTGACTTGCTAGAATCATGAACTCAAATTACAACAAGAATGTGTTTTTGTCTGTTTCGTTTACATAGTATAACTGAAATATTACCGGCAGGTCTGAAGGAATGAATGAATGCTGATACTCCAGTCATCGTGCGTACGATCGAAATACACGGCGAACGATCTTTTCAGTTATGTACGTCACCTGTATGTTTATGCTTACAGACGTTTATAAGAGTGTTTTGGATGCTTGATCTTTCTCCTTACAGATTCCCGTGATTATCGGCATTATCAAAACAGATTCATATTTTCGAAATCCATTGCAATGGATTCCGGTTTGAGGAAGATCTAACTATTTATTCACACTACCTATACACAATCTGGTATGGAACGTTTCTGTTTCCCTTATTACAAAACCGTTTGTCGTTGCACTTAACCATGCGGTCAGTATTACCGAGTCGAAAAATTTCGAATACTTGAAGAAGGAGATTTGTGGTTGAATTGAAACCGTCATATCCGGATTGAAATGTGAATTGTCGCTGTGTTCATTTTGAGCCGTTACAGGTGAACGAAAATCGGTTAATATGAAACGTTGATATTGCCCACCACTCATTCAAAGTCGAAGTTCGGGATTTTGAAACTGCTTTGCTTTCTGACCTTTGCTGAACAGCGACTGGTTTCCTATTGGTTCTCGTCAATTGTGATCAGATGGTTTAGGTGAATATCATCTATGGTTGTAAAAATTGTGACTCTGTGAACACACCTTTGGATTTTCCTTTAGTCAGGCATAATCACCTTCCTCGCTGCCTGATTCTTTTAAGCGTGTTTGTAGGGAAAATTCATATTCCATCAATAAACTAGGGAATTGTCTGTCTGGTCAACTATTGATTTTCACGGTGTGTCGAAGAATGCAACGAATACTCGGCATTCAATAGCCTAAATTGAAGGGAGATCTCATTTGTGTTTTACATTATCAGTTCCGGGTTAGACAGCATGTATGTGTATTCGCGGACAATCAATTATGTATTTGTATTGTCAACTAACCTCAATATGTTTGAGCATGTTTTTTCAATGACAGCCACAAGCTAATTGGTCATGAGAACACACGTATCGTGCATAGTGTACGTCAAAAACAAACTCAGGGCGAATACATAAAACTCGTCCACTATGCCCTCGGTGAAGGAAACAGAGTGAGACAGAGGGAGTGTGGTTGTGTAGTCGAGTGGATGGCTGGATGAGTAGGTGCAAAACGTAGTCGAGGGGGAAAAAAGATCAAAATGCAAAACAGGAGTGCCCGTTGAACGCTGTGGAAAAGATTGATCGAATGAAAAGAAAATCCAAGAAGATATAGGGGTGGTCAGATGCCATGTCCAAATTAACAAGAAAAAACTATTGCTCAATAATGTAACTCAATCAGTTGTGAATAGATCACATTTTCGGTGAAGCTCGCACATTTATAAAATAGGGAATAAACCAGACAGCGACCAGAGGTCCCATACTGGCCTCGAACACAGAACTGAGAAGTAGCGTGGAACTGGGTGCATTCGCAGGTGTGGAGTGTGAAGTTGACGAAGCCCATGATTCCACAGCCATACGACAAATCGATTCAGAAACTTTTGTGCCATAGAACGCAACTATAGCTGTGAAAACCACAGCTATGCTCAGATATGCATCGGATATAGATTTTGTCCACGGTGGGTTCAACTGAAGAGCTAATGCAAGACCTGAAAGCAATAAAAGACATTCACGTTATCAAAATCGTTTCACCACGCATAAAAGTATAAACACCAATACTTTTTGAAAAGTAAAGCCGGTATAGCAACGCTGCACAATTTCTCTTGGACTATATTGCTGCATCGCTATTAGTGTCTATCGCAAGCAAATACATTGTTTATATACGGTTCGGAACGGATTAAAAAATAAGCATAAACGTGATTGAGGGAGTGGCCTCAAAGGGGATGAACAATTCTTTTTCGATTACAGAAAATTAGTTTCCATCGAATGATAATGATCGTTGCGACGAGCCTGAGCATTCTGACCTCCTCATTGATAAAGATCCCTTAAAGTGATTTCTCTCTATCAATGAGCTGTCGTAGCACCAACAAAAATAATCTTTAATGGAGAAGCTCGATGTTTTGTATGCACGGTTTTTACAAATAACTGACTGGTCTTGACCTCAACATAGTAAGCTTGAGTTGAAACCAGTTCAGAATTCTATTTTAAAACTCATTTAAAATGCTTTTTCTGATTTTCCTCAACCAAACCGAGGGGGGTCTTTAGTTGAAACGGTGAGAAAAGAAAGTAGATAACCCATCGAGAGGGAGCTCAATTTTGTCCAGCTCCGTTAGGACAGACACAATGTGGACTAGATGCTCCGTGGATAAAAATCGCTTTCAGTCTTCATTTACAAAACGCAGTATTCTTGTGCGCTTGTTCAGATTCCTTCTTTTTGTCAATCATGTATATTTGATCAATTTAAAATTCCGTGTGTGTGCATGGTGAAACTTCATCTGTGAATCTTCCACCTAATGAGATGTTTCAGGTCATCTACAACCATTAGCCATGCACTTTCGTGCGCCGGTTTTGGTTGGTATAGAGATGTGGCTATCTCAATAGTTAAATTTACCTACTTTCCCTATTGCTCCCACAATTAGAATGAGATTAGAACCTGAATGTAAATTAACCCTGCAAAGATATAATACACTTTAAAGGTACTCAGTGCTTTCTGAACATAGCTGCAACTATTCTCCAAAACTCTAAAATGTTTGTAGCTTTCCCGCATCTTTAGCAGAATGTACAATGGCATCACTGGAGTTCACATCAGATACAAATCGCATGTAAAAAAGACAGAAATGGAGTAACTGTGTTTTAGAATACGGTGTAAGCATTTCAAATAACTCGGCCGTAAGCGAATCATTTTGGAACAAAAGCAATCAGCTTCTTCCGGATATTACAAGTTCCCGAGGCTTCAGAAATGTTTTTACTTAATCGGCACGGAGCAGGCCTATTTTGTAAAGAGGATTTACTACTCATTGCTGTATGCATAGCAAATTCAATAAACAATTTCTCCCAAAATTCGGGAAATTCTATCGACCAATCAAACCTGGTTAATGAGAATTCATGTTAGGTCGTGTTTGTAATTGAAATCCACTACTAACTCTACGAATAAGTAGCAGAAATTGTTTTGCGCCATTCACTGGTGTGATTGAACAGCATTTCAGGTGCATTTTTGTTTTTCCATGTCCAGGTATTTGTGCCTTTGCAGATTTAGTTGTGATTAACCACTTCTACGTGCGAAATAAACGAAGTTTTGTGAACCTGTTTCGTTCTCCATAATCATATAAAACCAGATGAACATTTAACGACCATGGATTTAAGGTTCACTACCACTAAGAACAAACAAAAGTCGCTCTTTCAACTTGTTTCGACAAAGACAACGGCAAATTTTGAAATTTAAAATCCAGAACTATCAATCAAGGGCACGTACGTTTTGTTGGTTGTCACAAGTTTATTCAACATATTCGGTATGGATGAGTGAAAACCATAGCTGTTTGAATGCACAGTGCATTAGCCGACTATTTCATAAGCACACCGATCACCTGCAGTGTGACTAGGAACACCGGCAATATGGTAATGGTATGGGGACTAATACTCATTTACTTACCACATAGATAGCCTGCGATTCTGGCAAATCCGACCATCAAACTCGTAGACAGATGTACCCATTCGGAACATCGGCATGCCTTTTGGGCCAAAGCAACAGACCAGTTGACATCAAAGCCCAAAATCTCTTGAAGAAACCAGCTGAACAGCCAGGCCAACGCGAATGAGACAAACCCAATGAGTATCAATTGCCAGGGTTGTTTCAGAATATGCTGGAACCAGGCACCAAATAAATTGGACAACCTATTGCTCCCAACAGACGATGAGATTTGGCTCGATTTTACTGGAGGTAACGTGCAGTAGAACATGTAGCCCAATATGAGCCCTGTGAAAGACAAAACCTAGAATAGTGCAAATAGGAGTTACTATGCGTTACAAAGCAGATGATAACACTTTCGGCACTATTGGAATCAGCTGAAATAAATATTGTGACTGTCCTTTTCGAAGACAATTTATAAATGATTTTCTATGTAAGAGGTGTAATTTCTTGCTAACAAGTCTTATAATCAGTCTGATAAATTTCCCCTTGAGAATTTTTCCATCACTTCCAAAATAGCTGCGGTAGACTGTTTGCATCAGACGCATTACAACTTTTCCAAACTTGGACCGTTTTTCGAATTACCACGTTTATAGGCGATTCAGTGAATAGGGACCAGAGAGCACGTTCGGGTAGACCGCATGAAGAATAAATCGCGGAAGGCGGTCTAAATTGCGGTGTGAAGTTATGTGGCCAACGTCCCAAGCGTTAGTGGACACTGTAAATTTGCGAACGTTCCGCCTCGCAAATGTTTGCACTGACGCGTCGCCTATTTGCAGAAAGTAGCGGAGATTACCTTGAACGGTTACCGTAGGTTCCCACGCGGAGTTCGTGCTTTCACCTACTCTGCATGTGGCATCCAGCAGTCTGCTCAATCACTCCTCAAGCTGTTTATCAGTTTGTGTCCCAAAGAGAAAAACTTTCAATGTAAGTTCTGTGTCCACTCTTGATCATAGTATGTGGATCCTTACGGCTCTACGTGCAAGTCCCATTGACTGTCCTCAGACGGAATTACCGTATTTTGGTAAACCTATTCAGAAAGTTCAAATGCTTATATACCTTCTAATCTGGTGTTTGAGGGAAAGTGGAAAATGTGATGAAAAGTGTAATATTGAATTACGGAGAAAATATACAGAGAAGATAAAATAAATATGCAATGAAAGTGATTAGATTGCTCAGTGTTACTGTTGGCAGCACTTGACTATTTCACCCAGTGCCTCTTACCATTAATTAGGCTGGATTATGATGAAATTCTCTGGTGAAAAGTTTCATCGCTTCACTTCAGATACAATTCTGCTCACCAATAGCCTCATTCAAACCATCTTTTGTCTCAGAAATTATCCCTTTCAGTTCAGTTCAAACAACCGACAGCCGTACCATTTGGTGTAGCAGGTTCGTTGCTGTTCTATGGCTACCTGTTTTAATGAAGGAGTAGAGGGAAGAATGAAATGGTAAAAGCAGTGTCTAGGTCAACAAAACTAGAGGATTCAAGGACTTCAAGTAGATGCACGAGCGTAACTGTTCGCGGCACTCTGAGGTATAACTCAGTGTTCCTAACAATCGCTAATGACGATTCCGATGTCCTCATCCAGGAAGCCGAACGTAATTAATGTGGGAAATTTTCTTGACCAAGGTTCTTGTATTTTGCCATATTTAAAATTGAACATCAGTCAGCTTTTGCAGCCATTACTTACCTGTTTGCTGTGGTAAAATACTTGGTGTCATTTGTAATACATGCCACAATCAACGAAATTTAAGGAAGTTGAGCGGACGATTATCTAAAATTCTGCACCTCAACTCAGTGTTGCTTGTTCTGGTATCCCAACAGACCTGTGCCATGAGGTGTAGACAGCGGTCTTCAAACACTGTCAGTCTATCCTTATCCTGTTATTTTAATGGCCAGGTTTCAGGGCCTCATAGCGCATTGGTCAAATTGCTGAAGCATACCTCCTCTCATTGAAATGTAGCCAGATTTCGCGACGGCGCTCTCAACTTGGGATAGGCCAATCGAGCCTTTTGCATGTGTGATGAAATCCTGCTCGTGACTTGGCTGCCAGCTGAAATGAGGCTGCACAAATAACAAAACTTGTTTGCTTTCTTTAACACGTCTCCAGTTGGAGTGAGATTAAGTACCGAACCAACTCATTACTGTAGCAACAGTTTATACTTCGGTACATACCGAATATACCACTCAAACCATCCGGAAGTTTTCAACTTAACTGGCACTTTAATTGGCAGTACAGTATTTTCAGTAAACTGTGGTGCAGACAGGCTGCCACCTTGGAGCAAATCGATGGCCCTATCCTCTCTCAGGAACAGGGCTGTTTCCAGAGTTGTATCCAGTATAAGGTTGGATAAGAAAAGGGGCGAGAAGCAAATCCTGACGAACACTACTTTCCGAGAAGAACTCGAGTGAAAAAATATGGAAGTTAGGTAAAGGTGTCCCCTTTAAAGGAAAAGGAATAAGGAACTTATTTTCTTGGGCACGCCGTTCAAGAAAAGGAGGCCGCAGAATAAACGTTCAACCAATACTAAAGTCCCGAAAAGATTACTCAGGGATAAGTGTAACCCATTACATAAGCATCACCATCTGTGGAGGTCAAAAGCTTATATTAATGAGCAGCCGGGGTTACCTGAAGCTACAAACCTCATGTTTGCATTTCTGCTTTGGTCGTCTCAACTGACTTGCACCATTCAATAAATCGAGCCGTGTTTGAAAATTGTTCAATTATTATTCTACCCGTAAAAGCCATGCCTTTGCACTCAGTGCACAGCCGCACTCCTCGGACTAAGACAGTAAAACCCCTTGATAATTGGATTTTGGGACGACGTGAAAGGCACTGTAATGATTGTAGTAGTAATAATGGTAACACGCACTGAACTCGGAATACGAACCACGCAATTCGGATCACGGGATACCAATCAAGGATAAGCAATCAGGGATTGGATCACGTAAGCATTGGACCGCACTGGCACTAGCACGAAATATCCCACGTAACTGAGACGCGAGGAAAAGGCCGCAAGAGTAGTGATTCATTTACTGGAAGAAATAATGGGGAGTGAATAAAATGTACAAGTAAGTTCATTGGTTTCCCGGGCTTCTACCAGTCGCGTTGCAGTATTCCTGGCGTCGTTCTGCTTCTGTCTGGGCCGCACGGTGTGTGATTCGTTGGTGCGATCTACCTATGGTAGGCAGTCAGAGGCAGTGACACTTACGCGCGTTGTTGACGTCACCCGTGAAGTTTGATTGATTGCAGTTGTCCAAAAGCGGTAACGCGTCGTTCCAAGGTACGCGTCATCTCGTAGGCACGGATTACCACAGGTACGTGAGTTGGCAAATATAACTTTGTGTATGCAGCCTTNNNNTGCAGCCTTCTGAGTAGATGGAAAACCAAGTAATTTCTTCAAAGCACACCAGAATGAGACTGGTAAATAAAAATCCTCTCGTGTCAGACAATTTGAACCTTTAAAGTAAGAACGACGGAAATCAAACTAACGCTCAACGATTTAGAAAAGCTTGCAATTTGAATGAATCCTCGATTAACAAAATTTGGTCATCTACGTAAGCCAGATAAAATAGTGTCATGTAGGATCCAATCGCTGTCAGTGTGTTTACTAAAGTCACGTTTGTTTCAACTTGGAAAGTTCAGAAGAATCCCATTTTTGGTGGTTACCTCGGCCTATTTAGTATGAGAATGATTTCGACGTTATCGAAAATCAATAAATATGTTTGAGATTATTATTTTGTTTCTTTTCTCTTTGATCAAATGCTATAGCATAATGGATTTTAACATTCGGGGAGCAAGTAGAACGTGAACTAAATTACTAGTTACAGCTGTTTCAACGTTCGCATTGCACTCACCGCGACTTGGGAGTTGTAATATGCAATAAATGGTATTGATCTGAACTGATCATCCTTCTGATTGCAACTTTAGGTACAATACTCAATTTTCTTAATGGACCGTTAATTAGGGAAGCACTTGACTCGAGTTTCGATCCCGCTAGAGTTCATTAGTTCTAATGATTTGAATAATTTATAAGTAACACATCCGGAGTTCTTCGCAAAACCAATCACAATTCGTCTGATCAGCAATACAACGGACACCACGTTTTCGGTGGGATCGCGGGAGTGGGGGGGGGGTAGGTTCGACCGACCAAATCAAGTCAAGTCAATTTGAACTTTATGCACCCAATAGGATGAGTTTTCAGCACTTACAATAACTTACAGTGAGGAAACACACGATTAGTGAGAAAATCGAGAGGATGTGACGGGACTCTAAATCACAAACCGCAAGACCGTGAAAGGTGGTCTATAGCACTTGATCGCTCCCATTCAATCATGTACGGTTTTGTTTTACTTCCCGTTCTGATCCCGTCATAGTTCTACACGCGGTTTATCAACCTCATCCCTTTTCTCTTTCGTTTCTGAATCGGATTTCAGTCTGTAAGGAGAGAGGCTATTTGGAAATTTTTTTCCGTGTTTTATTGGTGTTAGGTCTGTCAACACTGAGTGCTATTTGCACTGCAAGCAACCAGTGAACCTATGTAAAGTGGCGTCATACTTAATACAGCCACAAAACTCGTACGCAGCCAACGCAGCTTAGGTTGTAATAATTATTCAAATAGATTGCCCGATCAATATGTGCATTGGTTTGTCGATGGAAAAATCAGATTACGCCAAGGGATCCCGATTTGTATCTCACCTCAATCAGTCTTTATCTGATATCACCCAACTGTCCAACCTAGAGGGTTCCGTATTCGATTCCTGGGAGGTTTAATGACTTTGCACTGTGGAGGATGTCCGACATGGATGTACACCTACGGAATTGCGGTTCATATTTATTTTTAAAGACTTATCCCATATATGCAGCATACATTCCATGAAACATATGTATCATGTTTCACCCATGAGTTAAATTTGAGCACATTTACAACACAGTGTTGGACGCTGATCTTTGAACCGGTTTTTGAGGTCAAAGTCCTAGAAAAAATAATAAAGATCTTGTATTCTATATTTCAAATCACATTTTGCTTACAATCACTGCACATTCGCCTTTAAAACACTAGTTTTCATTATCGTAAAATAACAAGAGATTTGGTGACTCAACATTTTTCAGATTATCAACAATTAATCTCGTGTTTCAGGTTTTTTCGGCCATCAAACTGTATTCAATTACAGAATCATAGAAAAACGAAGAATGGGAGAAAATATTGCAAATAAACGAAAACAGTAGGAATGATCTAATTGTTAGATGAATGTTTGTTCGCTGGTGGCACGCACAAAGTAAATTACTGGGGCCTCATAAAAATTGCTTATACGCGTTCTCGGTTATTGAATAACTTAGTTATCGACCAGATGGAATCAGGTGTAGCGTTATTTTGTTCAACACGTAATTTGTTTTTATGTGTATGTCTGTGCTTACTTATATCCAACCACCGATCTATCCTTTTGAACTCTATCCAGTAAACCGCACAGAAACGTCTCCTCAATTTGCCGAACAATAAAATTTGAACAGCATCTTTACTGTAGCATTCTCTCTGTAAATTGCAGCTGTTTCAAAGAGAAACATATCAACTTGCGCACCACCTGATGTAACCAGTTACCTCTCTCTGTAAGTAAGGATACTAGTTACATGTTGGAGCTTTCAGTGGCTCAGCCATTAAAGTGGATACCGTATGGAGACATAGATGGCGTCTACGTAAGGCGATTTAAAATCTCACAGAGACTCTCTTACCGAATACCTTCTGTTTGAAACTCACAGAATGAACGTACCGTTCGGTGACATTTACACATTGGTATAGAACTATCCAGGTCGATTTTCGATGTGAAACTAGGGCATATATTAGGAGTGATTATCTAAACGAGGGGAACTTATATGCTTTACAACTAAGTGGGAGCAAAATGCTGCTAAACATCTCGGATGCCGCATCAATTTATTGGATTATTGTATTTCATTCCGTCTAATTCTCCAAGTTTTACCGTGAATGCTTCCAACAACTTTTTAACAATTTCTAAGAATTAAGACATGATGTTTCCTCTGCGCCCGTGATGTAAACCCTTGTGGATGTCTGCACGAATGAGGTCATTCAGTTTGCTTCATAGTTTACTGTCTAACATGCTAATTCGCTCAATCTAGGTGAAATAAAAGAAAACACTCATGATAACAGTCATATTAAAGTTAAACCTGTTGCAAACGTGATCAATCAAATGACTCAAAAAGAAGACGTTTTCCGTCGCAACAACGGACTCCAAGGGGCTGACTAATGCCGGCTTGCTAAAGAGCGGCTGATGATGTGAACTGCATTCAGACACGTTTGAAGGTTTTGAGATAGTCATTGATAGCGAGGCATTTAATACGACTATCTTCAGAACAAAGCTCTGACACAATCGATCGGACAGCTTAAGCCCTCTTGAACAATGATACCAAAGTTTTTCTCACTTGAGGTATGTTGCGCCACTTGATCTCCAACGAAATACGGGAATCTACTCATGCGGTTTGGGGATACAACTTTGCATTTATAAGCATGAAATTCAATGTTGTATACCACTGGTAAACCACGCTAGGTGATAGTGAGCCCTTGCTTTGTGTCGCTGTATTCGAGTTTTAGTGTCATATGCAAACTGTATAGCTACTGGTACTAAAATATTCAATAAACTGTTCAGGTATATGATCAATATGAATCTCACCCAGTATCAAGACGAAATTAGCCCTAATTAATCTTTGCTGTGAAGTTTTATTTCCCGGAATATATGTTTCTGACGAATATATATATATATATGCATACATACAGGTATTGACAAAACTTGTGCAACATCCTGATTCGCATTAAATGTGTTCCTCTCAATACTTCATTTTTCCAGTCTCATTCATGGTATTGTACATGATATTACCCCACATCAGACGCAACATATTTGATATAATACTCACCTATATTTTTGTTCGTAGTATTCACATGCCATTAAAATGTATGATTTCGCGGTTTTAACGCTAGTCGCTTGTGTATCGGTTGTAAAATAACAAAGTCACTGTAGAAAACGTAACTAGAATTTATTTATTAAAGTGACTCATGAACTTCACACAGGTTTTGCACTTTCATCTCGTTCATGATTCAAAATTCCCTTCTTCTTTCTTGAGCACTGCAGACAGTCGCCTTAGCATCACGTCCATCAAGCTGACTGCCAAACAGAATTTGCAAGATTCCTCAAGTACACAGCACACCATAACCACTGATAACCAATTTTGAGGTAGATAACGTATCCCTGTTTCTGATACAAGGTTTAGGAGTCATTTAAAAGGAGATTTTTTTTTACCTCGCTGTGTTTTATATAAGGTATTTTCATATTGCTGTCTAATCAAAAAGCCTCATTATCATTTTGAGCTGTTAATTTTTATCGTACCTCACAGGTTTATGTATAATCTTTTTGTTTCCAGCGAGCAAGTATATTAAATAATTTATATTGACAGGAAAAAAATCGTATCTGAAAACGGATCAAAAATTCAAACTGTCCTAGTTTAACTTAATGGTGCAAATTTGGATCCAATTAGTGATCTCAATATGAGACATTCCGTGCATGTTTTTTGATCAGTGTCCTCAATATTGGACGCTCAAAGGTAAACATAACTTGTTTGCACATACAGACCTTGTGCACCGGATAAGTACATAACGTAGCTAGTTACTACACTGGCTATGCAAATGGCTTGTTTGTTCGACCACCGAAGGAGGCGCCGCACAGCTAGATTGAAGGAATCTGTAAACAAAATTGAGTTCTGTCATGGTCCAAGTAAAACAAGATATTGTCCGGTTGTCCACAGAGCATGACAATATGATAAGCAATCAAACTGTCGGACCGAACAACGCCAAAATAGTTTTTAGTTTCGTGGCATTATTATCTACTTAGGAGAAGATTGCGGTGTGCGAGTACGCGATTACGCGGTGCGCATTTGTTGCCTATTCAAGTGGGATAATAAATAGGTTTCAGACGAATTTTGACATGAAGGGGTTAAAGTTTTACAGACATCTACTTTGTGGCTGTTTGGTTATTTATTGTGTCAAGTTTGAGAAGGTAGTAGTGATAAATGAAAAGT
This sequence comes from Echinostoma caproni, assembly GCA_900618425.1. NCBI lineage: Eukaryota > Metazoa > Platyhelminthes > Trematoda > Plagiorchiida > Echinostomatidae > Echinostoma > Echinostoma caproni. The sequence goes on from UZAN01039484.1 coordinate 17,284, forward strand.
TGTCTTGCCAAATTGAAGGTTGGGGATGTGGGTTAACTATAAGGATTGTGTAGAACATAGAAACAAGCGCAAACCTTACGGAACAATTTAGAAAGCCTAACTAACTAACTAAATTACCAAGTCTACATTTGATGCTAGTCCACTCATATCTGCACTTCCTTCAACCGCGAGGAATACTCCAGGTATTGAGGATATTATAACTTACCTCGGTATTGATCCTCTGTGGGTTGAAGAATTAATTTATCATTTTAGTCTCACAGAGACCCCTTTGTAGCGTAATGAAAATGGTATACTTATTTGCGATGTTTTTAAATTCCTTCATCAGACTTCTCTATGTATAATGTTTTCATTGCCTATTTGAGTTCTATACAATCGCTTATATTCGAGACACCGTGTTGATCGTGAAGAAATAAATCAAACAGAACAAATCAAATGTTCCACGATGCGCATGGCATGTTACCTCAACTGCCTCATCGCACTACATAAATTGTTATCCACACCTAACCGCCGGTACTCCAAGGGCAACGTTTATTAGCAGTCGGGTACTATGCACGAACCTCAAACTGAAATAGCCCGTCTTCACCTCACCTCTGTCAGAGGGAATCAACGAAAACTAATTAGTCTGACTGAGCACAGGTTTCATGAAAACAGCAAGAAGCTCAGGTGTCTCTCATCTTGTGGAAGCCGGGCATCAAGGTGGCAACGACAATTTCAGAATCACACTGAGTACCTCCGAAGAAAACAAGGCTCGTACGCCAAATGGCAATGATAGCAGTGGTAGCCATTAGACTACTAAACCCGTCAATGTGTGCACAGAAAAACTGATCAAAGCCTTCCATTCGATCTGGTCACAAACTAATCTAAAAGTGAATATGATAGTGACATCTACCACCCAATGATGCGGGAAATTTTGACCACTTTTTCGCACCAGGGTTGATACAACTGCACACGTATGACACCATCCCACTGTTAAAACTACTAGTTAGAGTTATTCGTTTTTCCCCTCAGTCTACGAATTACGTAAGGGCTTCTACTCTAATCTGGACTCCTCTAGTAGTTCGTTATTTGAATACAGAGGTTCCATTCTAACTTATCTAAGATTTTTGTTGATGGTTTCATTGAGAAGTGGATCGCAATGCTTATATTTTCTTTTTGATTNTCGGAAGGTTTCACTGTGGAAAGCAACCTCTGGAAGTGTTGTTAAGTAGATGTGAGAGAAGCTGAGGCTGGCAGTGCGTTAACGTCCTCCACCCAGTGACCCTGGCCTTTGTGGATAACCATCAGCATTACAGATTGTTTCTCTCATGCCTAGTGCATTTTTACGTGTGACCCAGCTGATGTGAAACAGCCTACGAGAATCTCCCTTGGCAGCCACAAGTTCCACCTACGATGCACACTTGGACCACGGAATTTCGTCATTTCAGCTTAGGGATCCAGGTTTGGTTTACTTTCCGTTATGAGTCGTGCTTCTTTATGTTGGTTGTCGACCAGGATTGACAGGTGTGCATAATAAATGCGCATTGACTCAGAAAAAATCCAGGGTGTCACGTGCCAGACCATAATCAACGAATGAAGCAGAATGCAAGATACTCTCGTTAAGCAACCTGGATCCATTCATGACTTCAAAAGGACAGAATACAAATAGCTTATTAGTGATCTGAGTGTCTGAGTTTCTCAATGGTGAGAAATAACCCATGATCAGAACTTAGAGCTAGTAGTAATTCTCCGTTTTCAGGCGCAAAGAATCTTGCCGCAGAGATCCCATAGACCCGTTGTTTATGGAGAGCTTGCTCGATTAGGCATTAATATCTCCTGCTGCATCGCGATATTAGTCCGGCTAGCATTTGGTAAAGGATAATCTTGACTGCATCCGGGCTGTGATTGCTGGGTTCGTGCATCAGCATGACAAACAGTTCAGGCGGCTTCTGTGTGCATTACACGAACCTCGAGGTCTCACTGCACACAACCCGTTGTTGACTAGGTGTCAGTACAGCAACGCGGTACTGAGAGCCACTTCAAAACCAGGAAGACCAGAAGCAGCCACTTCTTGATAGATGTAAAAATGAATGTGAAACTTCGTGGATTGATTTGATGACGCTGTCGATCGGAGGATGTAGCCGGAGTTGTGTGTCATTCTCTTTGATGCGNTTGATGCGCATAAGTTTAATCATATAATAGCACAGACGTATTCCCCATGCATGAAATTATATCTTTTTTGGTCTATCCTTAAACAGGGTGAGTTTGCTATCGGGTAAAAATAGTGTTCATTATTTAGTATAGTCTTTGCATGGCGATTTGAGTTCACTCTGTCCCATTTCTAGTAATTCTGTGAGCTTGAAGTAACTGTATGTGAATCTAGAACCGTCGTCTTGTTTTGTGTTCCGCACCATGCGTAGAAATGCTAAAACATATTGACTTATTAGAATTTAATGTGACTGAGGAGATTGTTTAAACTGAAATGCCAATTTACCCACTTGACTTTTCTTTGTTCGTTGAATCAGTGGAATGTATGTAGCAACAACAACAACGACAACAACAACAACGATAACAAAAAGAACGATGATGACTAAACTCAAGCTGATCCGAGGTGAATTGATGAATTAAGCACTACTTGTGAGACGCAAAATCAAATCTGTGCAGCGTTTCCTAGCGTTTTACTTTATGTTTCGTCTACTCTGCACAAGGCAAAATTCATCCAGAAATGAAATTGATGATGAAGAACTTTTATCCGGTTCCAGAGATCCAAAAATGTCGATAAGCGCGAAGACTGTTGTATGCGATATAAAGATACTATTTCAGATTAGAACGAATCTAGTTCTGTGATAATAGAACCCCGTGTTGATTCACTCGACTATATGCGAAAGCAAAGAAAAATCATTCTAAGCGTTGACACGTGGAGTGGTAACATTTCTAAAACGTGGTGTCTAGTTACAGAAAATTTTATCTACCGTAAGTTTATTACTTTCGATAAGGAAACATGCACGGTTACAAAGAGAAATTCTACCCATAAAGTTGAATTCACAACGATACAGGGTGCTGGTATAAATTTAATTAGAGAAAATTTAAATGGATAGAAAATTTGCATCATACTGAATGCAGCCTAACGTGTCGATATCGGCTTATTCGGGAAGTTGGTTGTTACTTCATTGGACTGAGTGATGGAGCTGATTTGAGTGACTATCGTCCAAAATCAGGGACATTCAATAAAAACGTGGTTCTGTTAGCAAGCAATCTGGGTGTGGGAGATCGATACACCGTGTTATAAAATATCATAAAAACCCTTTGTACTCTACTGTGTATGTAACATTGCTTTCTGTCCCCATCATTGACCTTGCATAGAACAATGGATGTTAGGATGTGTGATGTGTTGCCAGAGGCAACGAACAAAAACGGACACCCGAAATCTAACCGTTCGGCTGGTGCCTGTTCAACTAGATGGACATAACAATTGAATGATGGTCAAACGAGGGTAGTTGGGTTGACACACTCGTGGTCTATAGTTATATATAGGATGGATACAACTAAATCTCACAATTTCATGTCTTTCATTTTCTGGATTCAATTGTATGATGAAGACTTGTCTTACGTTGGTAGAATCGCATATTACTCATTACATCCTAAAGAATAATATGTACCGAAGCCACCCTGAAGCGATAGCCCTTTCAAAATGAAGTGGAACGATTGCAGATCAGCATACGGTTGTTGGGGTTGTTGAGTTCTCTGGGCTGGAATTGCTGTTTACAGACCTATCTTAACCGGGCTAGATAAACACATCAGTGCAACTTCGAGGAGGCTTCAGTATTCAAAGCAACCGGGATTATATACTTATGATCGAAGGTTATTTTTTGTTTGTGGTCATTCAATCCTCTTGGACGATTACGACGGCTCGCTGTGACGGATTAGATAGTTTCTTGTCATGGGTGACATCTTTGTTTTGGTTGGTCAATTTCCTATTTTGACTAACCCCAAACCGGTTTTAGCCAGTTTCAAGCTAACTAGAATCGGTTAGGAACCAGTTCTGACTGGGTCAGATTTTGGATACCAGTGCTTTATAAAATGGTGATCAATCGGTTCTAGTTCAATATGCTTGTTTACACTGTCATATCTAGAGTGCGGTGCTTTGATGAATTCCCGCATAGGCTTTCGGGTTTTTCTTCAGGTTATTTTTGCACTGTCCAGTTCGATAATTTGATTCCCAGCATTCGTGTGAATTGAAATTTTGTGACTTATCTTCATGTATTTTGACCATAAGTAAGTGTTCATGTAATCATTTTTCGACTGATTTGTCCGACATAGTATTTCCCTCGAAACTTAGCATTGTATGCAACATTTGAGGATTAGTCTTTAGGCCTTTAGTGTTACCGTTGGATTGGGTGCAAACGAAATTCCATATGGTTGCAACAATCTGGCTGCCACTTCCGAAGGTGAATTAGTCGTATGTATGACAAATCAAGTCTGAACTGAAAAGCTAGGTATCACTTTACATCTGTTTCTACCAGGTTGGGTCTCATCAGCAGTGCGAATCCATCACCTCCCACCCACCCCCGATATATATATATATATATGTATATATCCGTGACAAATCAAGTCAAGAGTGCAGTTTATTCAGCCAATGTGGACAGAATTTTAAATGAAAAGAATGTTATCCCTTGTTCTTTGGCATACACGCTATTAAAATGAGTTTACAGATATGAAAAATAGTTACTTAGATGAGAATGAATCGGACACTGAGAATGCTTAAAAAATAAAGAAAAAATTCAGCGTGAAAATTCACATTAGACTGTGGATAAATTTGTTTGACATTCGCTCCCTAGAAACCGACAAATGTGAAAGGTAAGATACAACGAATTTGTTAAAAGCAGTGGTACGAGTATATAAAGCTTTAAATTCATTGCAGGTGACAGAAATTGAAATGGAGCTAGCTAGGGCTATGTTTAAAGGATGCGATGCATCCGACAAGATAGAGTCAGACAGACGGTCACACGCCTTCAAGTGTTGGTTGACAATGGAATCAACCAACTCCTCATACGATAGTTTCATGTCTAGAGATGCTATTCTGGGAGTGTCTAATTAATATGAAATCCTTAGACAGTAGACCGGGAGCACTAGGTTCAGTGGCATAAAATGCACGAGAAGCTAAATTTAGAACTGATGTGCAATGGCAGCTTCAGATGGCGAAGGCGTGAAATATAAAAGGTCAACTTTCTGACTTTAAGAAATGTTTGTTCTACGTGATAGGACCATTTGAGTTCAGTATACAGGAAAGATCCAAGATATTTAAAGTGTTCTGACCTTTCAAATTTCAAGTTATTGATTAAGATATTGGGAACAGATGATCCAGAAAGTGTTAGTAGCCTACGGTCAATGGGGAACAAAAGGTCAATGCATTTATTCGAGTTTAAAGAAAGGTTAACACCATCTGACCATTCACAAATGGAACTCATTGCCAATTGGAGGAAGTTCGTTGAAGGGTTGTGTGAGATGCACTACCAACTACTTCGTCATCGGCATAATTAAAAGTGAAAACATTTCGGTTTTCTGGCAACTTTTGGATGTAAAAGGCGAACAGAAATATATATATATATATATAAAGAATCGAATGAAATATATATTTTATTCAAATCTTTACTGAATGAAACTATTCGAGTAACCGTTGAATCTGAGTGCTATTTTTATTGCCTCCAGCGCGTGTGTCAGGCTGATCGCTGTCAACACCTTTTGATCACTACTTGCCGGGGATTTTACTTACTTTTCATTAACATGTAAAGTTCACAAGCAAAGTATTTGTCTGACCGCGTTTACCCATGATCTATGCTACTGCTCAGTTGACCGCTGCTGTGCCGAGTTAACCTCCCATCAGGAATTTGAAGCAAAACTCTTGTGCCCAACCTTAATGTAGTTTTTTATAGTGGTGTGTGCGTCAGACGGCATCCATCCATTTTCATCAAGATGAACGCATCATCCCCGCAATTGGATGACTAGATTGCATGTAGGTATTCAAAGCTCATGGTTCTGCACTTTGAATCTGTTGATGTCAACCAGAAAAAAATCAACTCAAGAACCCATCCATCTGATGTATATTTGAGTGATCAACCCTTTAGGCTAGTCAGTCGAAGACCGATATTGATATACTGGTACAGTTATGTAATCATTTTCAACCGTATCACATTCAAAGATGTTCTTTTCAAGCCATCCGCACTTTTCTTTCGTAAAAACTCCATGGAATGGAATATGCCTGTCAGACAGTAAAGCGACAAGTATCTACAAACCGACCCGAATGATTTTCATAACCGCATGGTACAGTGAGATACGGCAAGTCTGATAAAAGCAGATGACCTATTGAATTCTTTTATTTTCCTTGGAATCAGAAAACGACTCTTCCTAAAATATTATACTTGATTGTGTTTCAGAAACACAGTTCACGGTACTTGACGAAGGCAGCACACATTCTGTTATAAACAACGTGGGATTGGAACAAATAGGGATCGTGCGACGGGAATTTTACCGGAATCAACCGCATTTCACTTGTAATTTTATTGGTATGAACCACCTAATGATATATCTTTCAAGTGCGGCTTTCGTGGCATCTGTTCCTTTTTCCTAATGTCTCCTCTGAACTCTTTTGACCTCTAGTAAATCGCGGTATGTTCAACTCTCACTTCCGCCACGGGTGCAACAAGGCGTTGCCTTAGCTTCTGAGTGTTTCTCTTGCTTACACTGGCGAAAGAACATGAATTTATGTATCCACTATCAGGTGATATTTTAACTAGGCGTGGAAGCTTTCTAGGAGGTTATATTCCGGTTTCGCCCGACATTTATACAAAATAGAATCGATGGCGTGAGTGGCACTAGCGTACGATAGTCATGGATGTGAAATGTCCACGCGGGTACCGACTACTAATATGTTTGGTCCGTGCTAATCATTGATTTTTGAATTTTTCAAGATAAACTTTACAACACTGGAGCACTGTTGTAACAGGTCAACTGGTTATTCAAAGTAAGGCGGTGTTGGCCCGGTGGTAATGTCACCAAATTATCACCTCGGGTGACGTGAGTTCGAACCCCACCACCACCACCTGACTTTCCCCACGGCAGCCCTTTGATTGGCCGTTCCCCCTTCCTAAAAATTGCATCATTATGTATTCAATAAAAGGAAGTGAAATGAAAAAAAGAAAATTCGACTGAGCTTCCCCCGGATACGACGTTCTTCCAGTTACCACATTGGAATCCGTTGGTCCCTTGACGACTGGCCATGGTAGAAGTAATGTCTGGACAAAACGCCTCTGATTGCATACTGGGTAGTCAAACAGTTTGTTCGCAATAGCTTCAGCCGTGCAAAGAAGTATAAGGCGTACGAATTTAGATGATAACGGTGGAATACGATAAACGGTACTGAACGCTCGACTTACGTTCACTTGGCGATTACTTTCTAGTAGGTGTTGGCATATCGCACTTCTCGCTGTCCTCGTTTCTCCGTATACTAACCATCGAGGGTGGTGTTCCTTTATTCTCTTTAACAATTGTCTTGTTGTCCAGCCTACTTAGCTCGCTTCACAGGAGCAAGTAAACGAACAGATGCATATGAATACGGCCTGAGGGGACAATCTGACCTTGAGATGGAAACGAACTAATAGTGATGTGGAAAAACTGCTGCGTATTGCTGCCGTAGTGAAGGTCTTCCATAGCGCTTGGTGTACTGTTCGTGTGACCCAGTCCGCCTCCTTGTCACCCTTATACGGGACTCGCAGGTACAGGGGTTTTCGGCTTGCTATGCCGATTTTCGGGTTCTGTTTTTGCTTTCCTGTGGACATTCCGGCGAATAGCTCCATCTGGGTTTCTACGGATAAAGACATCTAGAAACGGGATGCAGTCGCTCGTTTCTTTTTCAATAATAAAGCTTATGGATCAATGAGCATTGTTAAATAATCTCAGTATTCCGTACAAGTCTCCATTTCCGTTTCCATTAGTAACGGGGAATGCATCATCTATGCATCCGCAGTACATTTTTAAATCCATATGAGGCTGGCTTTCTCTAGCTTGCCCATGATTATATCAGCCACAAGTGAATCCAAAGGTGAACCCATAATGAGTTAATCGGTTTGTCTGCAAACATCATTGTTGAAAATGAATTGTATATCAAAAGTGCATCCTATTAATTCAGTAGTATTTCATTGCACAAATGATTATCTTCCATAAAAATGCACAAATATTCGATAGTTTCGCTTAATGGGACGTTTGTGAACAACGATGTTACGTCTAAGGAGCGCATAGATTGAGAAGAGATGTTTAGATCCTTGATTTGATCAACAAAATGGAAAGTGTCTCCCAAACTATGTGTCGATATCTTTTTCCTGATTTGATCAAGCACTCGAGCCAGCCTTTTCACTATGGCGTGATATGGTGAGTTTGTCATTTCCGGTATCGGCTTCAATGGTAGATTGAGCTTGTGCACCTTGGAGAGTCCGTAGAGCCTTAAACTGTTTGACCATTGGGGGTTCGAACGTAGTGGCACTTATATGGTTTTCTTTTCTAATCGAGTTCTGACATCTCGTCACTTGTTCGATTTGTTCTGTTTGGTCTCTCCGTTTTGGTTCCGTTTGGAATTTGCATTTGTCTGAGAGAATCGTATTCATCTTGTCTATGAAGTCCGTTCTTTTTCAAAGCACAATTCCTGCTCCCCTATCTGGTCTGCTTGATATGAGATCCGGATTTTGTTTTAGCTCCATTAGCTTGCGAACATGTTCAGACGAGAGTACGCTTTGGCTCGTTTTTTTGCATTTGTGATAGCCTTGCGCCTAGTTCACCAAAATGCTTCCCAAAGCATCCAGTGCATCGTCCAATGAGGGTGTCAAGTAACGGATCTGGTTGTGGAGGTTTTCAAATTGCACGTTTATTTCCAGTTTGTCTATATGGAGCCACGGGCAACACAAATTTGGACCCAAGGAGAGTGCTTCAAGTGTGGTGCAGTGAAAATGAATATCAGTCAAATTATGAACATACTTCTTGGGTTCATTTGGGAATTTTCCGGTTGGTTTAGGATAAGAAATAGCTTTCAACAATTCAGATTGTCTATTCTATGTCCGTTGGGTAGCTATCTGTTTGGTGAATACTAAAAACAGCGATTTCTCTTCTTCAGTGAACGGGTCCGTTGCATACTCCCTCTGAGTCCTCACAGATAGGTTTTCCTCCATTGCAGCGTATCATTAACCCCTGCGGAAAATACCGTGGCGACATACTACTATCGATATATCATGGTTCCTGCACGTTCACGACGCATTCCGCAACGTTTTAAGGCCTTCATATTTCCCACCCCAATTATGTAATTACTTGCCTCATTGACAAAGTTCACATCTAATAATGGTAATTAAGTTTGGTATGATTTTCTAAAGTTACACTCAGAAGTAGAATGCAAAATACTTAAACTTCGCCCATTCTGGCTCATACGGACACCATTGACTTGATCAGGCTTGGAATTGCATTATGGGAACACTCACAGGCCGATGTTTCTCTTATCAGTTAGCGTGCTGGTGCATTTCGATCGGGTGATTGGTCATAAAGAGAACTATCGTGTACCGTTCCATTGGTAAAAGTATCACACTGTGCAACACTATTACATTGTTCTGTGTGGTTCATTTGGCTTTAAAGTCCGAGGTACACTGATAAGCAATGACCTCGAGATATTTAATGGCTAGCACACAAACAATATGGGATTTCAGGGAGTTCCAGCGGATAGAAATTCTGATGACCATGGAAACACAGTGGACAATGAATGGCTTTTCACTGAGGTAAGTGGTTCGTGGTACTGTTTCGAGACGGATGGCATTGATGACCAGCTTTTGGTAGCATGTGATATACTCTGACCAAGCACCATCCAATAATGCGCTACCCAGTAACCCAACCTTCAAAGGATTCCAATCTCTCAGTCTGGGATTTTTATTGGACTTGATTGCATATGAGTACTATTTAGATGGAAAGTTGAGTGTTTTATTTGATTATTTTTTAAGGAGTATAATAATGCTAATCACGATATGAAGTCACATTTAGAAAACCTAACTTTCTGTAATGCCACACGGGATTTCGAAAATGCAAGTGCAGTTTTGAATCACGTGATCGTGTGATTTCAAACCACCTGGTTAACGCTCAGGTTCATTTTCACATATATATATACATTCTGTTAATAATAGGCACTATACGATCTAGGGTACTCCGAGTTTTTCTGCACAACAAAACAATCGGACCCACATGATGAAGTCGTCGATGCCAAACTTGCCATATTTGAGGGACACTCCAATTGAAAAGTGAATGAATACTAAATGTCATACGGTTGGATCGTGCACGGCGAATGTGATCGAATCGAACTCGTGCATCCCATCACCAAATGTTCCAGTATCTGGACGTGGAAATTAGAAACCAGCTGTATTGCCATGATTGGGCCGTCTTCAAGCAGTCGCTTTATGCTTTGAAGTTAGTGTGTACTTTTAGTAAATGACTTCATGGTTAAATCCGTATATAAGAATGACAAACAATGGGTTGATATCATTTTCTTCTTTGATAGTAACAGCCTTATAACTGATACCAAAAAGTGACTTCGCGGATCTTGTGAGATCGACAGTGCAGCTTTATGAAGCCTTCAACGACCAATACACAATACTGTCCCAAGTGGATTGGTGTTTCATAGTAGGTTTGGAGTGCACGTATACCGGTTGGGCCACAGCAAGTTACCGATGAAAATATTCTCACAGAATTGAGCCGCAGATGCAGTTCGGGATCTCACTGCGAACAAGGCAAATTCGATTTTATAGTATCAATGTGGGATTAGCCCATTTGATTGTTCAGAGGCACCAGGCACTCTTGATGGTCTTCGGTGTCGGTTTCACTCCTTGGGAGATCGTTAATTCCCCACTGTTTGTATGCATTCAAATGCGATGGAAATGTTTGTAATAACCAACAAAGAGCACTGGACAGCTGTTTCGTCCCGTTTGGGACTCGTCAGCAGCGCGTACTTCTGGTGTCCCTGTCATGACTAAACGAATGGCGCTGAGTATTTCACCATCTTTTTGTAGGTTACAAGAATTTTCAGCTTNATGTAGCTGTCTGGTTTCACCGACGACATATTTTTATCTTGCAAATGCTGAGACATCCATTCCTCTTTCTCCAACTTCTATTTATTGACACACAAGTGGGTGAAGTGGATAATTGTGGGCGTTTCACTAAAGTTTGCGAGCGATCGAATCCATTTTCATGCATTCGTTGATTGATACAAGTGATGAAACTAAATTCTAGACCACAAGTGGAAATGCCTAGAATCAGTAGAACCATTCAACGTCTAACATAACCATTTCATTTACATAAGTGAAGTAAAAGTAAATTGTTTGGAATGCGCGTGAGACTCCACTTTTTATTTTAGGCTAATATCTATTGGTAAGCATGACGCTGTACAAATTAGCGCAGATTACAACTGGGTTGGGGAGTGATGTAAAGGGTTTGTGAAGCGCTACGATGAGGTTGATAACGATGTGGAAAGGACGAGTTGCATCGAACTATCTATAATCCTTAACCAGAGGAAGATGCTCGATCTGTTGGGTGCCTCCAGTTATTCGAAAGCTCATTGCTGATGTCATTTTGCAGAGAAAATGCAGCTGGATCGGCTGTTGGAACCATGCGCTCAGCTGGAGATTTCATTCGATTGATTTCACAGATAGCCAGTGAGATATGAAAGCTTACATACTGATTGATGAATTCCATGTGTCTCTGTTAGTTGGGTCGGTATTCTGTTTTCGTGTGAAGAGAGACTATGGCCTCATTATTATTTTCAGTGTTGCGCGTCTGTCACTCATTTTTTGATATTGACATATAAAAATGTCACAAATAAAATGCACTGATTCTTCAACGCATAGCTTCAGTCTTTCTCTTTTTGTTTGTCTACAATGTCCCTTGTCCTGTTTAGTTTATTATTGTCACTCTGTGCCAATCAATCAAACCTGACGACAGCCATCCACCATTGAAATAAAATCAGTATTTTTATATGGATATTTTAGTGGGACTTGTAAAACACACTATAGAAAAGCATAGTTTACGTAATTTGTTTGTGTTTGAGCACCTCTGCAGGTCTTTCGGGTAGATAGTCTTCGGATTTATAGTATACTATATCCGTATACTTTACTTTGGTTTATTCTATACCGTTCTTCAAATTGCCCCAAATGTTTAGACTTCATAATATTGTTCCAACCAAGGCAAAAATGGTGTAGGTAGTATTTAAGTTGTGAGCTATTTGCGGGCAGGTGTACAAACATTGGCTTCAGTATGCTACGCTCTTTCCGTGTTATCAGTACAAAAAAACCATTTTCAGAATACATTTTACAGATGTGATATTTAACAGAAAAGTACATCTAAAATTAAGTCCTTCCTAAGAAGCGATTCATCTTCAAGATGACAATGGATGCACGCTGATTCAAGGCATTGGGTATTTGCCCATGGATGATGTCACCAATGGGAGACCATCTCAGAAAATAAATTATATATCATTTCTATTGAACCTATTAATAACGGCAGGGTTCTTTTTTCCTTACTATCGATGTAGAATTTCTTGAAAATTATCTTCCACAGTTAATGCCAGTCTATGTTTGGAGTTCTGATAACCCTTGAGAAGAATTACCCCAGGTCAATTGTGAAGAAGCCGGTGAGTTGGACCAATCAGAATCCACATGGTTCAAACACGAATCGTGAGCCCATAGGAACATGTGTTACGAGTGGTCAGTGCTGTTCAGCTCATTATATTTTTTCACATATTGTTTAGTCGCTTTGATTTCTTAAAATAAACTGACCACTACTCCCGTGATTTCATCAAAGCGTCTCGGTGACGGGAGATTTTCGCATTTCGGTCTCGATTGTGGTTCCGTTTCCTTCATTTTCGTGCATTACCATCACCACAGTTAATCTGAGACTTTTAGCTCTATTGAGTCCCTTAAAAACGAGCTCTGGGTGTGTAAAAAGAGGTTTACCTCGTCAAAAGGAGCAGATTGACAACGAGAAACTAGACGGTGACACAACCCATTTGGCAAACTATAGTCGTAGCTTCATTTGCCAGTTCGTGGTGACCCGTTTCACCTTCGGGTTATTTCAAACGCACAAAATTCAGCCCTCTATTATTTGGACAACTTAATTCCAATAACTTTTATTTTCCCAAATGTTTTTGTCTTTTGATAGATTTTAATCAGCTGATCAGACGCTTTTGTTGACGATAGATTACGCTCCTGTTGAGGCACGTTTACACAAGAAACGTTGGCCTTATTGGCAGCAAGTATCTCCTGCCATCATCTGTCACATTCATTATCGATGCCTTAGTTTGAACCTAAATTCATGGAAGCCATGTTGCCAAATTAACACATACTAGAAATCACCGATTGACAGGCATTATTTTGAATTCACCGGGTTTTATTACCTCATCGATACTTCCTCTCCAAACCTTTTTTCAAGGAAACCAAACTTTAGTTAGTCAAGGTTATGTTGAGAAGTTTAATTGGCATGCTTTAAAGTGCATTCCTACATATAGTACAGCCAAACAAACGAGACATACTTCCCATCCAATGGTGTGTAAGACAGTATTAGGAATCAAAAGGTAGTTGGCGTCAAAAAATCAATAATTTGCCGTCCAACTCAACCGAACACTGACTAATTAGTGCATGAACCATCTACGTTTATATCTAAATTCTGTACTACTGAAACTAGACATGCATCAAAGGATAAACATATTTACTCGATAATTACTGACAATAATTGCATCTATGAAATGTTTCGTCCGATTACAAATCCCCAGAGCAATTTCAATCGTTGAATTTGCAATACATTGGGTCCCAGATTTTGATCAACTGTTCACGATCACCAAGCTGCACGGATGGCCTAAGTGTAGAGAAATTTGAATCAGCAGTGAACAGGTACAACTAATGATTTGCAACGGGAATGAAACCACTGTACAACATATTCAATGGGGTTCCGTATGACAGTGAAAGTTAATTTGTCGGGTTCATTGAATAAATGTAGAAAATCGATTAGAGTGAGTTAGATAAGATTAACATCGTTTTTATCATTTAATGATCGACAATACATATTGAAGGTCATCTGGACTACACAAAGTGCGGATAAACAAACAAAGTGAAAGTAAACTATTTTAAGTTGAATTTAAGAAACTGTTATCTCCAATCTGAAAATTATCAAATCCATTTGAAAAATTGTGTGCGTTTATTTTGCGTGAGAAATGATGTGGTTTGATCCGTATACCCACTGCCGAAAGGTCATAAATGGTATAAAACAGTTGGCCAATGCTCTTTACCGGTCATAACAAACATTTTCGTAGTATATAAATGCATTTAACTGGTGGAGAATCACCGATCTCCTAAGGATTGATGACCATTCCCAAAACCATCAGCAATGCCTGGTACATTTGAAAAATGGAATGGGTTAACATAAACATAATAATTCAACCGTTTTGAGCTGAATTTGAGAAACAGTCACCTTGAACTGAAAAACTTTCAGATCAATTTGGAAAACTGTAAAAACGTAATTTAAGAACGAAACGCGACGGTTGGATCCTTATTCATTCAGCGCATCTGATTTGTCAACCGTTGGCATGTTTTTCACCCCCCCTCCCCATATTTTTTCACATGCCTTCTCACGGTCTTTCTGTGCATGAACTTACCAGGCTTCATACACAAATCGTACCGTGCTCACGAAAATAGGTTGATTTGTTGGATCGGTGAGGTCCTGTAATTTGGGTGCGGTTGTTAAGTCGACTTCAAAGGGATAAAAATAAACGAGTACGTAATGTTTACCGCGGGCTACTGCTAAATCAAAACTCAATCACCAAAGGTTGCCATAGTAAATACGGCCAGAGATATCACTGACATGTGGGCTGGGTTTGCGAAATAAATTGTACAGCCATTGTGAACATGTTCCTCGCTTTGTGTGGAATGTTCACTAGTCCCACAATGTTTCTGAGCGTGGTGTCTGAGTCTATGTGGTGTTTTTGTGTCCCTCAATACAATTTGTAACTTTTTGTTTACTTGGGTGATGAAAATGCATCACTCACACTACAAATTACTTAGAGGGGGGGGGGTACGGGGGTAGNAGGAATCTCTCGAACTACAAAGCTGAGCAGCCGTAAATGCGGCTTATTTAATGAAGCTGATGCAGGCAGACGTGCAAACTTTATTTGCAATGTACGAAAAGCAAGTAGAGAAGGAAAATAGCGGGTCACCTAAATAGTTGATCAGTACATGCAGTGGACGTTATGAAAACAATGCCGCATGTAGACGCGCTATGGGAACGGCAAACACCAGCAAATTTGGTTGTTATGGCTTTCCAGAAGGAACAAGATTGGCATTTGGTTGCGTAACACGATCATGTTGGTTTTAAGCCATCATGCAATTAAAATTCAAGGCAATGAAATACAATGTAAGACCGAGAGACGGAAAATGAAAAGCTTTGTATGGTATCGTACTGTAGTCTCTTGAGCTGGCAGTTATGCCTATATTTCAGTCAAAAGCCTTATTCGTCGTTGCACTGGGATACATATTCTTGAAAAATTCACATAGAACTGTGATAAAAGGTAAACTAAAGATAATCTTTGTGGATTTAAAACTAGTTCGTTTGAGATCTTACTCTTTTCGATTTGATTGCAAGCTAAATGAGCTACTGTTCAATTGCGATAGACGCCTATGCGTGAGGGTAAGCAGCGTTAACTATGGATCGGGTTGTAGTGTGGGAACGGTAGGCAGAAAGTTCGGGATGGAGCGAATGACCGGGGTCATTGAGAATCTTATGGGTGAGGTTCTCACATGAGGTAATATGGAATGTGCACAGTTTTCTGCTTAAGTAGTTTATGGGGTTAGGATAGACACGGTCCATAACTGCCGGACCGAATGAAATCCTTTGTATGAAGGCCAGGAAAAATCTCAGGTGAATCGTAAATACAAGAAAATATTATGGTAAGGAAAAGAACATGTCTGAATGCTTCACTCTAAACTATAGTGGGTTACGTAACTGGAAGGATAAGTGGAGCGGTCTACCAGCACAAGCTTACGTATGGGAGGACCACCGTAGATTACCTTCTGTGATAACTCCTGGGAATTTCATGGTGCGCCTTGCGATAATGATTACGGGAGTGATGACCGATACTTACATGGGAAAACTAAATTCGAATGAGACCAGATTGGTTAGAAAATATTTGAATTCGTTCTAAACTGACGGAAACTAATTTCTGGTTACAAGGATTTGAGATTGCTTGACGTAAAACCGTATTGTCAGCATATTTAAGGATCTTGGTTGACTGGATAGACACGATAGTTACATTAGACCGATTGAGGTTCCTAAATTAAGTGGAGTGCTGGGAGGCGTAATGTAAAACAGTTCGTAATTATTTGGACGGTCGAATGATTATCCTCGAAACGCTCTATCTTATTCCATCCGGAGAGAGCAGTTCTCAGACGCAGGTAATGCAATAAACTTCAGCCTGTGTTACATCCAGACAATGTATCAATCAACCAAGTGTACATGTTTACGCTTCCAGCTATCCAACAAAGGAGGAGGAGACTGGCCTCTAATCGGTGCCACAAACGTCCTTAGGATAGTGTCTTGCAAGATCACACTTGGGGCATATAGTTAAGCAAATGACAAACAATGGATGCGGGCAGTACGTGATCAAGTTACACCACTAAATAACCAGATGGGTGATAACCTAGCTAATAAATTACCGGACTAACATACTTACCTAGTGGATTACTTATAGCGTTACCGCTGGTTTAAAAACTAGAGCCAGATGGACATTTTTACCATTTTAATCATAGTAGGGGTCTCCTTTGACCCTAGTGATACCTGTTGTGGCGGTCTTCTTTTTCGACTGCCCAAGAACCATATTCACCAGTGCCTTGATTGTAGCTTCCCAAAACAACCCACTTTTTTAGAGAGTTTCATGAACTTTTGGTATTGATTGATATGTCAAAGTTCCACTACGCATTGTCAGTTAGTGGAGCAAATCCATTTCAC
>UZAN01039484.1:34754-49142 GCA_900618425.1 Echinostoma caproni
CATTTCACATTCCAATGATATCTCAAACAGTCAGAAGTTGATTCCGATTGCGGTAGATGAGCAACAGTGAGCATTGTGATCAAGAACAAAATGAAACAATAGAAGGTAATTATTAGTTGTCTACCCTACACGTGGGAAGAAACGGAAAATGATCAAGTATAGGATAGACAAATTCGTGCTTGGGGCGAACCGCTAGCTTAAGCGGTTTCACAGCCTCCTTAGATTTCCGGCCAAAACGTACGAAGCCGATTATATCTGTGTGTGATACCTTGGCACGTTTTATGTTGCTTCGCACGAAAGACCTTTCCGAATATGACCAGTTTATGATCGCCCCTTTGGAGCCGCTATCAAATTGCAGTATGCCCACGGATTTTTTTGGCGTGTTTTTTCAGTTAAGCTCCTAGTGAGAGATTATTAATTACAGGAAAAAACTTCTAAAGCGGTTTCGTAAAATAAAAATATCATTTGCGGTTGGATAATGAGCCTGATCGGAAAAAGTGGAGATAATCGGATTCATTGGATAAAACGAGATGCCACCTTTTTGAAGCATTCACTGCACACACAAAAACAACAACAACTTGTTTGTTATTGGAATTTAAAGCAGTTACTGGCCTCGTTGTAGAGAAAATATTCAAGAAAATGCTGGCGTTTTTACACTATCTTCAAATTCCTTTCGAGTTACCATAGCTGGATCTATGCTGAATTACCGGCGCTCATCGCGCATCTCAATAATGGACTGTGCTGGCATGGTAAACGTGGTTGAAGTTAAAGGCTTAAACACGTGGACTTGTTACAGTTAAGTCCTTTAGAGAGCACATTTCACGAAAGCAATTTGATATGATGAATGCGCGTTAGCTGAAAGAATTGCATAATTTTACAGTCCAGTATAGTTACGGCATAGTCGTTTCACGACCGGATGTTTACCAGACGCAAAGAATAACGTTTGTAACCCGGAGCTACGAGAGCAGGTCAAGCGCGAACTGCTTAATTTGTAACAAAAAAGTGTGTAACGTGTTGCTAAAAGACACTAAAGAAAAGAAATGTTTCAGAATGGAGAAACTCTGGAACATTGTATTCAATGGTGTTTTTTGAAAAATTTCCTTTCTTTAATTAATTTATTGATTAGCCTTTTCGACTACCTCTGCATTATCTTTGTTCTGTTGTTACAATTCCAAGGCGGTACTGGTCGAGAATAGCTGTTTATTGCCCCCAGTGGTCAGCATATGGTTAAATTCTCACTCCTGCAACAAAATATCTCATTTGGAACAAGTTCGCAGAAGTCCCACAGGCACACAAGACAGTTGATCGAAAGGTCAACTATAAGATGCGCATTTTTGTATTCACCATAATAAACAGCAGCAGTTTGCTCCAACAGTTCCTGTTCATTTTTGGTCGTTGAAAGGAACCGCTGATCGCAACTTACTGCTCCTAAGTGAATAGAATATCTCACAACAATGGTTTGTCTATCGTGGATGGCACTGCACATAGTTGATATTCCACAACTTGGTCAATTTAATAGGCTATGTGAGTATTCCATTTTGACTAGAGATTCTGACCTTGGGTTTTACAAATTTTGCTTTGTTAATGTGTTATTTCAAACCCCTGTAGACATTGACCCCGGGGCACGCGTGTAGTTGCAGGTTCATTTGGTAATTGGCACGGAGAAGAGAGTGGTTTTGTACATTAGACGACCAAAACTTGTGATGCCGAGAAAACCTAGCAAGTAATTCCGGAAACAGGTAAAAATGACCTTAGGATCGCTCAACAGGTATGAATATTTCCACTTTTTCTGGTGTTAGCACAACGTGGTCTTGTTTTACGAAAGCCCTGACTGCACACTTTTAAAGCATTAAATTTCAATTTATGGTTTACCTTAAACTCTCTTCTAAAATTATTTCGATTTTATAAGAAACATGCATTTATAAGGATTTAATTTATCTGAATTCACAATATGTATTTATGTTACTGTGCTCCTAACAAAAGAAATGTAAAATGTCTTTTTACTTCCTTTTTTATTTATTTATCATTCAGCCACTTTTTAGGACGGGGTCCGAAGCCATACAAAGGCTATCTAGGAGAATACACAAATGCGGAGGACGGACAGNCAACTTTCCAGTTTTCACTCGCTTAAGCTAAATTATGATGAGCCTCATTGTCGATATGTGGGTGGTTGAGAGCTTTATTCAATAGGCTCACTGGTACTCCGGGTACTCCAAACAATAGCATTAATGTGATAAGTTTTGAGACGTTTCGCCAATTGGATAGCCCATAAGAATAATATTTCCACCAATGTGTTATTGTGCCAGTATTAATTAGTAAGCCAATTCATCATTGGCGTTCATTGCTCTCAATGAGGTAGGACAAATGGCGACAGCGACAGACGAACAATGACGCAAATGGTTGTTTGCTTCGTCTGTATAATGGACAAACTTGTCTCACGTTAGGTCTAGTTTGGACGACGTGGTGTAAATAAGGAAAGGGTGTGCCACTACCAGCATTTTACATTTTCAAATGGACAACTCATGCAAGACTTATTCAGATGTCCATTGGAGTTCAACGTCGTGTATCTCGTTAATGAATTGACTTATGCTGTACAGAAGAAAAGTGAACGATTTTATGCATGTGAGTTTGTTGCTCATTATTTGTGCCCAAAAAAACGTTATTAGGGGCCATGTTTGAATGCAATCATCATAGCATAAAATAAAAACTGAAATAGTATTTAAAATCGGAGTTTTGCTTGTTTTTGTATGTATTTGTTATGTACACTGCAAGAGTATTCAATTAAAAAACTGCTTGTATTAATGGTAGTGAAAACGTCTTAACTTAATCATAAATAACTTCAAGAACAGAAAACCCGAGCAGTTAAGACAATCACGATTCTCGTACGCATCAAGCACTTGCTTTCAATTAAATCTAACAATTAAAATAGAAGAAGAACTTTCTAGAACAATTCAGCAGTTTGATTGGTGTGCTCTCGTTTGGTTTTGTTTTGACTTGCCGTTCATTCGATCTGTTATTATAACGTTTCGTCACAGATTTTAATCGATAAAAATTTGCTGGCTAATCAAACCACCATTTAAAGTGGTGCGAAAATACTTTAAGTAACAATTAATTTATGTTCGAAATCTCTTTGTACAATTATTCGAGATTATCTGAGTCCATGTTTCAACGACGCTTCTCTCCAATTTCGACTCTAGCACAAAAACGACGGATTCAGTTGCATTTATTTCGGTTGGAAGAAAGTGGAATATACGTTTTGAAATCAATATCATGCAGCTGCCTGTGAGGTCAAACGCTTGGAAGAACCACGCATTCGCAGGAACTTAGCTCTACTCAATACCATTGGTGATCATGATTCATCACGGGGATCGTAAACCAAGTGGTTTACGAATTTGACACAAAAATGTAGGATGGCGTGCTATCTCACAATACATAGTAGTAGTGGTTGGGGCGCGATTCTCACTCCCACGGCTCAGAATGTTTGAAATTGCGCGCCTATTATGCGACGGGATAAACCCCACAGTCACGAGATCCTGCTGCTCATTGATGGAAACAGGCGGCTTCAACTTCGGGACTTGGAGCGGCAAGCCGCATAAGGCCCTATCATGCCAGGTGTGGTATTAAGCAGGACGATCGCGACCACGACCAGTGAAGCACTAGCGACCAACCAAAACAACATCATTCTTCGAATAAACCATTGCCACATGTTTCATGAGTAACTGGGTACAGAACAGTTCACTTCAAGTGTCAAAACACACTTTCGATCACAATGTATGGGTGCATAGTTCAAAGAATGTATTTTTATTTCATAACTGTGCACTATCCAGTCAACTGACCTATGGATTGGTTTGGGTACTGCGTGCTGGTGATGACCTTGGATTGTACTATCTAAATTAGATAACACATCAGAGAGTCGCATGTGGATGACGATCGAAACCGTTGTGAGTAATACAAAACTCTCGTACCCCTGAAGTCCACTGAGCAAAAACCACTAAGGTGATCTGGAGGGGTGGGGTTATAAGAGAAATGCTCCAGGAAAGTCAATCCAGTGGTTGAACTCCGGTAGGTGTGAAAATCTGGAATATTTACTGAACTTTCTC
Source organism: Echinostoma caproni (assembly GCA_900618425.1). Classification (NCBI taxonomy): domain Eukaryota; kingdom Metazoa; phylum Platyhelminthes; class Trematoda; order Plagiorchiida; family Echinostomatidae; genus Echinostoma; species Echinostoma caproni. Next base: position 38,855 of record UZAN01039484.1, read on the forward strand.
AGGCAAACCAGGTGGTACTCGTGGCAACGATATGGTTGGGCAATTAGTGATGTCTCCCAATATCGGTCATGAAAAGTTCATGGTAGCGGTTTAGATAGCCCAGCGAATAAATCTCTGTCAATTTTTTCAACTGTTCACATACTTCTTGTGTCAGTACCGAGGTTTGCTTGCGCTACGGCGACTTTAGTATGCATACTGCGATTAGCCTACGACGCTCTTCCGTGGACAGTGCACTGCGAATCTCAATCCAGCCAAAACGCTGTTGAATGTATCAGAAATACCGTCTGATTAGTTTATTGTTTTTTTTCAAATAAGCTTCATATTAGGGTGTATCGAATTAAATACACCAAGGATTCGGGGGAGATTTACGTTGTCCTCAATGAAACAAAGGATATAATCCAAGCGTCAGCTTCCCGTTTGGGGTGAGTATTATTGCTTTTAGCCCAGAAACTACGCACAAAAAGTAAAAACGAGCGAAGATTGTTTTTGCTTTATCTCTGTAGTCATAATCTTCTAGTGAAAGTAAATCGCGCTTGCTGTGAGCGGAAATAAAGTGGTTGCTTGAAGTTACTGACTATAACTTCAATTTCCTACTTATTGCTTGTATTCAGTGGTTTCTGCTGGGAATGGGGTCTTCATAAGAAGGGATATGAAGCCAAATGATAACTATCATACCTCATTCACATTTGTGTCCTGGATTCTTTCCATAAATCTTCAGGAGTCGAATGTGCGTGGGCAGATGGGAGGCTCGCTTTTCTTCACCTATTTAAGAATCACCATCAAACACCCACCGGCCTGTGAGGAGAAGAGTTAGAAATGTTATGCATCATCGTAGGAGATCCCTTGTCTTGATGAGTTGTATAGTCCTAGAGTAGTTGTTTTGATCAGTCGATTTATTTGAACGTTACCATTTCAATCACACCCATCTGTTTCAGATCCCTTAGGCTTTTTTGACTTTTCTTTCCTATTTGCTTTTTTGTTCTTATCTAAATTCTCTTTAATTTTCTCTGTTCCTTTCCAGTATGTTGTTCAATTTGTTATCCAATATGATCTATTGCCAAGAGTGGTTAGCGCTTTTTAGGTCTAACCAGAACAAACTCCCGGTAGCTTTTCAGGTTATTCAGTTATTCTGGATGTTTTGTGGTCAAAAGATTTTCTGTCAGTGATCTACTCCCCGAAGAGTTAATGTTGCAGGTGTGCGATAGGAAATACAACTCTTGCGATGAACACAAAGATAGAAAATTTGAGAATGAATAATTTTGAATTGTGCCTATTGACCCAGTTGTTTCTGTGTGGCCATGGATTTTTGATTCTCGCAAGCCCGGCTGGGGAGACCTTTGTTTCAATTACGCGATTGCAAATTACTGAATAAAATTTTCATGATTGATAGAAAATTCACTAGTCAGTATATTTTTTGGATTGTTTAGTTTCAGTAGTGTTTTTCGCTTGCGTTCAAAACGTGGCACCACTGACTATAAATATCAGTGTTTGACATTGCATTGGGTTTAGTTATTGATTACGACAGTTTCTAAGACAGAGAAACTTGTTGCAATTCGTGGCAATTCAAACCACGTCATTTGGACAACTTAAATTGAAATGACTCATCGCGCGAATCCGGAAAATTAAGCAAAAGAATTCTTTAAGGGATTGTTTTTTCGATGAGCAAACCTCATTACGGATGCATACGAGCAGTCTGAAAGTGACGAGGTGATGAACAACAGTCGAAACGATTCATCGCAAGTATGCCATTCTGTGCAATCCCCAGCGTGAAGCTGGTGCTTATTTGCATTCCTTGATTAAAAACATCTGGTCTTTCACGCACTCAGTGCATGAAACACTGCGATTCCGGTCTCATTAGTACCCGAGCTATGCACCGCTCACATCGAAACATAGTTCATACGGAATAAAAAGTTATGACGGAATACGTTGGTAAATAAGTTGCCATGAGAAGAGGAATGGTGGTTTTTGTAATCCTGTGAGCTCGGCGAAACTCATCTAATGACTGACATGCGTGATGTTTACGATATTCACAATTAAATCACACTAACTTGGGAGTATTGGATAAGGATTGACGCACTAAATTTGCTTATTAGAGCCTAATGTGTTCGATTGACGACACTGGAAGAAACCTGCATTGGTTATTTAGGTCAGCTTCGACAAGCGGCACAGTAGTAAGATACATAGGAATTTCAAGTGACGAATTCTGGATGGAACAACGAACGCGCAATAGCGATGAGCACGACCAAAAGTGAAACTCGAATCAAGTGCTTGTCGACTATATAGTTCACCGGATAAATGGAGAAAGGTATGTGAGGATGGCCCATCAAATCAAGTTCAGCAATACTGTGCTAAGAATTTGACACTTCAACGCAAGCAGTGAACGATGCGAGTGCACACTCTAGTCTGAAAGCGGAGAGAATGAATATACCCCCTTACGGTATTCCATCTACTTTTTCACCAACTTACCTTGAGTTGCTTGTGCGTTGTGGCACGCAACAAACACTGTGCTGGTCCATTCGATCTTGTCATCTGAAACATGCCATTGCACAACGCTGCCAGCTACGGTTTCTGTTCGTATGTGACGCATCTGCACGGCTTGTCGCTGACACATCGTGGCTTGAGACTGATTGCGTCCCACATGAATATTGCCAGTTTTACGAAAGCACAATGAGTGCTTGCAGCATGATATTTTTTTTTAACCGACTGAATGAACTGCTCTCTCCCGGCTGGATACACTATTTGCGGGGATTATTTGCAATCCAGTATTCCAAAATATCGACCGTAGAGCTGTCTGACATTTACTGAGGATAGAAGAATTAATCATTCAAAGAAAGTGCTATCGAAACAATGGCTTGCAAATGCCGAAATGAGTTCCCGTTATACTGAGATAAGTGAATTTGCATGTATATTTTCAGTGATCTCACTCGATTTCTTGTATTAAACTGGCTACTCCTACATTCCTGGTTTCCCGACTAAGTTCTGGGACTACAAATGTTCGGAATAGGCAATACGTATTCCACTGATAAATTAAAACCAAGAGAGGTCGATGGATAGGAAAAAAGCGTACTTAAGATGTATGTCATGATCATAAAGAACGATTCATTAGAATTAAATCAAGCAAACACAATCAGGAAATAGATGGTAAATGCCTCTCGCTTCTCCCTCATGCGGTAGTCGTAGTCAGGTCCGGGATGTTTCCTAGGGGCTATTGCTGATCTCGGCAAGGTATGATTCCAGCAACGAGCAGTAAACTGAAAACAGTCTATCAAGTGGGTAGTATGCTTTCATTTCACCGTGCGATCCTGGGTTCGATCGACGGATAAGTTGACGGATTCTCACTAATGGTCAGAAAACCTAACTTTTCAGTTCATGATTCCTTTGCTCCAGTCGCGACGAAACGCACCACACAGTCGAGTCAAATCTTCAACTACTCACATGTGACATCGTGATCTTTTGTCCTAGTTTACAATTTACGACAAAATTTAAGTGGTAGACAAAATGGAAATGAAAACTGCCAGTTGCAGTGACCCTAACTCAAACACACACGCACATACGCACTTTGCATTGATGTGTGGTTCTACATTGTCATCCATGTCAGCACATGGTTTCTGTCATTTTAACAGTTACTAAAAGTACAATTTGATTGAGTGATGGAAAAATGAGTACATTTTCGATGTTTTATAACATGCACTTATTCAGAAATTGATTTAACCATATTACGACCTGTTTGAACTATGTTTGCATTTCGATATGTGAATCATGATTTTATCACACAAAGTGAGGATTATCCTCGTGAAAACTGTTGCAGATGGTATTCTTCCAGAATATTTATCTGCCAGTTTCAATAACATTTTCAATATCGCTGCCGCAGATCACCCACAGTAACGTTTTAGTTCATGTAAAGGTTGTTTAGTTAATTAGTCAGTGTGTTTCCTGCTCTTTAGAGAATACAACTAGAGACTGATAATCACGGAGTGCTCTTGACATATTACGGTCTACGCAGACTTGAGTGAATCGAATCCCAAATTTGTGAATGCCTTCTGTCGGAATCGCTTAGTTCATTCACAGTCTGTCATTCGGATTGAAATAGAATTTGCGTGATCAAACCTCAACCTGGCGTTATCTAAATATTGACTGATTTGACTGAGTATCCTTCGGACTTCACCTTCGCACACAATCCTTAGTTCATCGATGCAACCATACACTCGGTAGCACTAGACTCGAGTTTCGCACTTATTAGAGCTCATCAATAGTGCATATCCATTGTCTCATCCGGGATTCGAACTCCGGACCCATCGCGTGGAAGGCGTGTGTGTTACCACTGCGCCAACCAGCTCATGCCATGGCTGAACCAAGTCGCCAATTCAGTTTTGTCCAGGTTTTCAGGTGAAGTCCGAAGGATAGTAAGTCAAATCAATCAAAATCAATTATCTAAAGATGATCAAGAACATTTAAAACGAACAATATTAGGAATCAAGTCACCGAAACCGTTGTAACGTGAATGTACTCCGGGCTCTAGCAGCGCAGCTGAGTAGACAGACGTGCAAGACCTAAAGCCCAAGGCTCGTATCCTTGCAGCAGAAGACGATGCAAGGCTTTGTGGGCGACAGATAACTGCTAGAGGATGGTGGTATGGCGGAGACACGACAAGAATACAGGTTGCAAAGAATTATAAACAGTTCATCCGCACGGGTTAAGGATAAAGCTACAAGGTCAAGGAATTAGAACGCCATGAACCGGACAGGTCCAGTTAAATACAAACACTCATGATAAAATATCACTGGAGCGTTCGTTCGTAATTTAATCATCACGAATTTCGCCGTAGTGCAATCAGATAATGGACACTAAAAATAACAAAACACACATCATCAGAAGACAAAGTAAAATACAGACAACGAGCCGAATTCATCTTGAACTAAACAAAACTCTGCTAGTGTAGTTTATTTCAATTCTATAAATCCCAGAGGACATCATCTCAATTATTACACCTTGTTGAAAGCGCTGAAATTCTGTTAGCAAACAAAACGCATTCTGTTGCCAGACACAAACCTATTCAAGTATTATAATTTAAAATGAGTAACGTTCTATGGAATACCAATCGATCAAGAAAAACGTTATTAACAAACTTAAATAGATTCGGGTAGTTACGTGACATTTTTGGGATCGATCGAAGTAAATGTTAGCGCAGGACGAGCCTATAATCATCATGCTTATGAAAACCAACTGAGAAATGTAATGCAAATCTACCCCAGGTGACATTCAAACCCACATTGTATCGAATAGTCTGACATGGGTGACAGATAAAATCCATTTATTGAGTACAAATCATGCATGACCGTCCAAATGTGATTTTCTGTATTCAAATGTTGTCAGGAAGGAGGTTTTTGATTATCCGCTTTCGCTCAGTTTTTCATAACAATCGAGTGTAATTCTATTCAATTACTTCTGATTTGTTGTGTAATAGCTCTCTAAGTTTGTTGGACACTTCTATAGACATCAAGCGTGTGCTAATTTCTTGTGTTTGTCTTCAGTGAAATAAACCAAGCAGCAGGAACAGAGGCAAACAATTATTTCTCTCTCTAGGTTTTTCATTCACGTAATCATTTGAAGAACGATGCCTATCTCAACAGAACGTGGCGTAGAATGAAATATTTTGGACCATAATTCTGGAGGCAACGCATTAGAAGATTTCACTGAGCACAGTTCTGAGCAACTATCTACCAGTGGTATTTGACATACAAGAAAAGCAATCAGTTATTCTTGTGGTGAAACGAAACATTTTACTCATAATTTTTGATGACCAAGAAAATACAGTAATGATACGCTTTTGGAGTAGCGTTAATCAAAATGCATGTAAATATAAAATGGATGCTCTCTCACCGCCGATGGTAAATCGATACGGTTGTAAATCAATACAGTTTTCCATAAATGATCATACTAACCTACTACTTAATCACTCTCACTGTAAGCATATTTAATCATCACAAACTTCTATCATGATTACGTAACTATGACATAAGCTCTGTTGGTTTCAAACCCTGAAAAAATGAATTGAAATGATCAATTATCTCGCAATTAATACTTATAATGTGCAGGGTATCGAGAAATCTGAATTTGACAGAATAAATCAGATCATTGAAAGTTTCACGGTGTGAAAGTGAAAGCACTGTATTCGCTGTTGGTACGTGATGAACGAGAGTCAAATCATATACATCATTAAGATTTTCGATGGGTATTTAGCCAACTGAAGCCAAATTCATCCATTTGACGTTATCATTATCGATAGGAGGTTACCCTGATTAAATACCATTATCACAGTTTCTGGTCTATTCAGAATATTTTGTTGGATATCGGTTAGCTACATCTACACAGCCAAGGTAGTCACTTGCTTGAGCGGAGGGAATCACACTAAAAATCGCACACGTTCACAATTCCGAAAGTGTGAAAGGAAGCAGAAAGAACTTTAGATGGTTGGGAAGACCTGAATGGACCAGCAATTCTCCATGATTGCACAGTTTGGGGGCCGATATTATGCATGGACAGAGCTGCGGTTAGTGTTGAATTAGATTTTCGGATCAGTACAGTGTTTTCGTTTCTGAGCGTGCTGAATTGCTGATGAACTCAAATTTCTGGATTCATATACCTATGTGAAGTTAGCGCTTATGAAGCCCGGCGGTCATATGTGCAGACATCCGACTGTGTAGATGTTTTTCCACTGTGCTGATGTGGAGGGTTGAGCAACTGTAGTTAAACTAATAATTCAAATTGAACTTAATTTTTGGAGACAGTAGATCTTTCATGGATGACAATGGAAGCCAGGGGGTTGATAAAACGATTCGTGGTTCGGTTTTGGCGGAAAATGCGATTGGCTGTCGAGTTCAAACGCTCGATAGTTGTCCGACTGATTCTTATCGCCCTTGAGCTGTCTTTCAAGTAAAATCTCTTTTGCCATCTTTCAAATGTCCGTTTATGTTCCTCGTCCTGCGCTTCTTCAGAACATGCTGCTCCATGATGAATCGTTCGATCTAGCCTGATTTTATGTTATTGGGGTCAACCGTTGAATGGTGAATGCTATCCAAATGGAAGTGCAATGGATCCACCTTCTAGTTGATTAAATTAGAAGAAAATCCTCTACTTCTGGGAGGGAAATGTGTTTCTCTGATGAAATTAAATTCATCAAGGAGATTTTTTACCATTTTCCATGTTGTTACTGAGAATGAATATGTCATCGATAAGGCAAAGATATAGATGTACTTCTTTCGATATATATGCCGTGGAGTTACGTTATAAATGAGCGAAAAGGATGTTCACACTGAGCGGCCGAAGTGAATTTCATGCAAGAACATCATCATGATTAAGCCAGAAAACAGTGATCGTTTAACTTGTTGTGATGAGCGTGCACAGGTCTGAGACTCATGCGATGAAACTTAGCACACGATGGACAGCAGTTTAATATCTGGCAGACGGCACAAGACTAGGTAAACACAATCACTTTCCTTCAGTCATCGGCGGTGAGAAGTTACAGTGCTGCGAACGGCTAACATTTGGAAAAAGTCAGTCCTTCCTCGGAATATGCGAATACGAGAGGGGATCATTTGAGCGAATGTGCAAGATTGTCTGAGAGTATCCCTGAAGTCTGGTTGTGCTCGATTGCTAAGAGTGATATGATAGAGAAAGAGCATCCTAACTCTCTGGTTGGGACCAATGAAACCATTACTAGTAAAATTAATGATCGTGCCAGTTCCTTGCTTGGCATGTTGTTATACTCGACCAGTTGACAGAATATCTCTAATGTATTGTCCAAGGTAAGGTTGGTGAATAATGTACTGACAATCATGGTTATCATGCATTTGTATGTTACCTTTCTATTTGTGAGTAGTCCCGTTCCGTTAATTTTTGTCAGTGTTATATCGGTTATAACTTCTCAAACCGGTTTGATCGGTTTGGTCAAACATCTAACCAATTTCTTTTGAAATGAAGTGCGAGTGTAAAAGTTGATCCGGCCCTGAACATCCGGTTTACGCGATTAAGTTAAAACTCATCTGTAAATATATCCAGTACGCTTCTGCGAAAACAGGAGCCAGTGTTATGGATAGCCCGGAATCGTGGCAGCCCGCATACGACAGTTGGAGGAAATATCTGTGCCACTGGTGATTGGGTTTTGGATCCGGTGGTGATAGGTGGAATCTAGGTCAATTACTAACATTTCCAATTTCGTTTTGATAGAGAGCATAACGCGTTTTCAATTGACCTCTAGCATAACAGTGCCAAGCTCAATATGGTGTTGGGAGGGGGGAGGCAGACATGAGTGTATTCGCTTGGTCTACGTCGTAGAACGTGAACAAACTATTACAGATGGAGATAATGTATGAAACAGCGGCCACTTTACCTCCTTGGTGCACAGTTGGTCTCATCGTGTCTTTTAATTTGTTCATCTGAAAGACCAATGGTTGATTGTTTCTAATCATTTAACAACCTCCGCTTGACGGAATGGGCAGGTTTTACGACCGTACTTCATCACTAAGAGAATGTCATCTACGAAGACGCACATTTTAGTTCGGAGGGTTATTTTTTCTCGCATCAAAATCATAACTGAAGAGCATGAAGAATGCACTTGTGGTCGAATTGACTCTATCTGGGGTTTTGTCTTTCGACCAAACGTTGGTCAAAATCTCTAACCATGAGATCCAAGAATGTGCCGAGTTTGATCAAGTTAGAAGGTCGTCAATATTTTTCTTTTTACAGATGCATACATGCTACGGCGTTCCTGCAGGTGTGTGTCTCGTGTTTTACAGTGACCTGGACATCAAGTAGACTAGATGACAGCCCGTCTAAGTTGCCTGATTTAACCTCGGAGCTCTCCTGGACGCATGCATTACCTTGCATTCCCGAAGTATGCATTTTGTATCCATTGGAATGTTTACTTCCAACTCCGGTGTATGAAATAATAACGTCCATCAAACAGGTACCTTTTACTGGCTAACAGCTCCGGTAAACCTGGAGTTGCTTTAAACCTCCGTGTTTATAGTGCGGTGGTTACCTGGGAACCCGTCAGACTTAAGGGTCATTGCCATACAAGTCCTAAAATTGTTGACTGACTCCTATATCAAGCGAGAATTTTTCAATCATTTCCAATTTGTCATTTACCACGTCCCTAGACGCAAATTGCTTTATATAACAGGCATTTGGAACATCCGCATCAGGACCTTAATGTGCCAACAAATTACATATCCCAGGAAAGTTTGAACTTGTTTGTCAATGCGAGAATGGCTGAATCCTAATCAGGCTTTCTAACTCTACTAGGTTGGTCGTCTTTAATGCAATCTTCTAACCTCCGTGGAGACATTTTTACGTGGTATTAAAAGCACACAGGAAGGGTGCACTAGATATAACTTATTTTACTTTCTTCTCTGGGCATGTATGATCTAAAACCCGTCTAGGTTATCGTCGCTCGGATACTGGGAGTACAATTATCACAGATTATGCCCTTATACGCGCTCCCCTCAAGGGTCATCTGAAAACGTGAAAATAAACTTCGCTTTTTAACTATAATCAATATCGCCGCCATAGACAACTCGAAAATAGCTTAGGCGCTGTTAAAAGTAATGAATAACAAGCTAATCAACAATATGCTACTCAGAAATTCGGCAGACGCCCAGTGGTCAAAGAAAACATCCAAGAAACTTTGCTGGAACATCTAAGGAATACGACTGGACAACTAAGGAAATGGTTCTTCGAAGAAGCGCTCCATCTGACCAAGAAAACAAATCGGTGCCACTCCGTAAGTCCACTGAAGCCCAAAATCTTTGATGTAAAGCCGGTGGCTGCACCAGGGTGGATAAAATGGAGGCTACCACAGGTGTGGGAAAATTCAGGAAGCTCTTTTGTACCATCGTGGCTACTTCCGGACAGAATTGCTCCACAGATATGGTGCTGTGCAACATAAAAGACCATTTTAAACAAAGAAATGGTGAAAGAATACTGAGATTGGTTAGAAACTTTGACCAGTTACTTAGTCACACAGCTGGACAATCATCCCGTGGTAACGGAGGCCAGTGACCTATACACAGTCAGCAAGGGTGGAAGAAACAGTCTCCGCGGTTAGTGGTATGAAAAGTAGGAAAGACTCACGGGAAGACGGTATTCCACGGAGTCATTAAGATCCCGCTGCCCATTTTGCACAACCGCTGCATTCGTTCTACAACGGGATCTGAGAAACGTTTACCTTCCACAAACAGTAGTCTATCTCGGTTCTGCTAATCATCCAAAAAGGGAACAAGACTGCGTG
>UZAN01039484.1:66132-97580 GCA_900618425.1 Echinostoma caproni
TGTATAGCTCCCAGGGTCATGGAGGCACCAAAGCCATCACACCACGTCAAGGCGAAGTCCCGTCGCGATGTAGCCCGGGAGAATCCCTGATCAGATATCCATAACCGCATTCAGGTCACTTGAGGGGCCTCGATTTCTACCCATAATGCTGTTGCGTATGTTGCTCTTTTCGTTACTGTGTCCTTAAAAGAAAGACCTGTTAAAAATATCCAGCTACTATTTGATACTGTGAAACTTCCTATTCACTCCATCAGTTAACTGCAAGGTTTTACTAGGATGCACTTTCAACTGCATTCGTTTTTCTTTCCACATAACCAACCTTAAGTGAATCACAAAGGTTCTAAAGTACTAGCATGCTGACGCGAGTGATCGGTGTGTCTTCAACGATTTTGATGTTTTCTGTCAGCTTTGAGACTGTAAGGATCTCTTGCGTTTTAACGTTGTTGATTGTTTTAATGTTTTTTCACCCGGGAAACGAGTTCGCATCATCGGACTGCTTACCATAGCTTGATATTATTTGCAAGATTGAATTCGGAAAACACTTCAAAGTTACCTAGTCATATGATTATGCTTGATCTATTGAAACAAATTTTCTCGTAATGGTTCTGTATAGAGAATACCGTAGAATTACGTTGCACAATTTGCATCCCCATATGTTTCACAGTTGCATACTACAGATTATATCATAATGATGATTACAACAAATGAATAAAAGATACCGTTGAAAATTTCACAACTGTCGTGATTTTACCAAAACAACACCAAGGTAACGAATCACTCCTTTTGCTTACACAAGATTGGCTTCCGTCTTTGAATCGTATTTGCTTTAGCACACGGCAGTAAACCTGGGATCACGGAAAACGCAGCAATCTGATCGAACCGATGCTTTGGCGCAAGCAAATAACGTGCGACGGAAAAGGCTGGAAGCTATCTGGTCGGTGACACTTGATCTTTTTCCCATTGGTTGAAAAAATGTCCATTCATCGTGTGGTAGGTTCAGTCACTTGACTAAGGGAGTCAAACCTACCGTTCAGTTTGACCTAGGTAGTTGGCCGAACACCCACACATGAACATGTGTAGCAGGTATAACTTTATGTAAACTGTTAACGGCTGTTTGACTGGGGGGACGGCTATACGACGGCCTTTTTGAATCAAGACAGAGTGGATGGTGGCTGCAAGGAAACCTTGCATTTGGGGACGGGTATTTTCTTTATTGTGGCTTGTGCGCAGTATAATGTCTTTTAATAAAGGTCTTTGGGCAGCCTGTGGACTGAAGCACGTTGTTGAGCAGATCAAACTTGCTTGGTAGCATGTTGAGGTTTTACAATCTAATACTTTTTGGGTGTATTGTTCTTACGAAATCACGTATGCACCCAAGCGTTACAAAGCTCATAAAGTGCGGACACCGACATGACCATATATGTTTAAGGTAAACAGATGGGCGCACCTTGCCGCCTTGATATCTAATTACGAACCAATCCAGAAATACGAAGATATGGTCACGTTCGCGCTCGATGAAGAGCTTCATGTTTCTGTGGGCGGCAGCTTAACCGTTCCATACGAGTGCTGCACTTCTCCAAGGTCCACTGCTTGCGCCCACCCTCTTTCAGTTATTGGTCAATAATCTCCCTATCAAAACTTTCAATCCAATCCTTTTATCCATTGATTTCACCATCCTCCACTGCTCCCTTCGTGTTGCACTTCCAATCGTAACAGCAGCAACGTCTGAGGTGTCGTAGTGTTTTTATTGAGTCTTCCAACTCCGATCTTGATAACATCTCATCCTGGGGCATTCATTGCTTTGTAAATCTCCCTTCTTTAAATTTTTCTCAGACGCCATTCATTTTCCCGACACTTGTATTTTGAATCCATCCCATTTGCTTTCCACATAGTCTACTTCTCTTATTAGATTATCTATACCTTTCTATGGTAGTTTATTTTTTAGTTTTCTTCCCATGGTACTAGTAAGGGTATCATTCATTGCACACCAAAAATCTTCTTTCCTCCAGCTTTTTTGAAGTACACAGCTCATATAGATTGTGTTTTTGAATAATGTAATCGCGTCTTTCTATCTTTCCCTTTTTACTCGCGTTCAATGAAAGGCCATTTGGCTGATCAGTGTTCCTTCAAATCTTCACTCACTAGCCCATTGTCGGACTTTTGCTTCTCTGTCCCTTCTCTCAAGTTTGTCCTTGGGCTTTCGTTTTTCTGAGCTTGACTTGGCAGTTCCTCTTCCTGTTATTCCCCTTATTTGCTGCAGCTAGTTATCCTTTTCGATTTCAGTTCCTAGATGTTACACTTCTATTACTCATTCTTCCTTCCCGAACCGGCATGTTGTGGTTCACCCGCATCCTTTCCTTCGATTTACAACCTTTCTCCTTTTAAACGCAGAATCAATGAAGTTGATCTTACGGGAAAGTTCGCGTATTCATTGTCTAGAATATATTCACACTATGAAGGTTTTTCGGCTTAACTGTAACTTATTTCATGTGTAATAAAAAAATAAAATTGAAGTAATACAACGGTCAATGTACCAATATACGTGAGATGCGGGTTGTGCTCCAGCAGAAGAAAAAACACCAATCTTCATTTTCATACATCCAGTTCCCTTAACGAATTTCACCACGGCGAGGAAGAACCACATTTCAACAGGATAACATGAATTCAGTTATTTCGAGTACTCTCAATCAGCTGCATACGTACAATGACAATCAAGGTGAGAAATCGCTTGGAGTTTAGTTGCAGCTGAACCTAAACATATCCGTTGCTGGTATCCGGTTGAATAGCAATAGAAGACCCGTGTTTTAATGTATTGTGTGGAAACTTCATAAATTCTCAGCGTGATGTAGAGAAAATAGAACAATAAAACTGGATGTTCAGATGGCAGATTTGATCCGCCGCTTCACTGTACTGTTTCTGATTGATTCTTTTAATTTACGCCTGAAGAGTTAGTTGATTCAAACACTACTATCACGTTCGTGTTTAGTCAGCCCATTTTCTGGTAGAGACAAACGTAATTTGAATCGATACAGCATAAAAATTGGTATCCAGTCTAGCTAAACTTGAGTCACTGAAGTNTATACGCATGAGTTTGTATGTGTGTGTGTGTGTGTGTGTGAACACGAGTGTGTTGACTGATTTAGCTTTGTGTCATTTCCGAAAGGTCTAGGTCGGGAGGGGGGGCGTTACAACCTTGAGACAAAGAGCCATTCTGATTAGTCGTACGATAAACCCAAACCGACAGAAAATGCGTCACGATACATGTTAACATAAACTGAGTAGAAGTGTACCACATTTATCAACGTCTAAATGAAGATGAACCTTACTTAAATACTAAAAAAGAACCTGAGCTTCACTTTTCAACGACGGATGTTTACCATGACCTGCAAGGAGGACCTTGCTCAGTCAGAAGCTTTCGACTGGCGTAACCCCACCCCGTGCTTTGCAGTAGAGCCAAAAAGTGATTGACAATTGGTAAAGAAAAAATATCAACCAATTTTTATCGATCATTGTGATCACCCACATATGAGATGGTTGGCACAGTGCTAACACACGGGTCGTCCATGCACGAGTTCCAAAGTTCGAATTCCCTGATAACCTCAGCCTCAGGATGTGATGTGATGTACTTGGGACTGGGCAGAATCGCTCATTTTTTTGGTCTCAACTGTAACTCAAACAGTAGGCATTGGTTGGAATTGGGTCGTGCCTGCTGGAGTCCAAATTCATAACTCAGATGTCATTATTTGATCGAAGCTGATGTCTGAAACACAACGAGCACCTGTTCTGAGAAAACATAGGGACAGGATAATACAATATATTGCAGTTTACTTTTGGTTACTGTTTAAAACCACAATCAAACTAAGTATCTGGTCAACTAGTTTACCAAATTGACTATTTGTACTGCTGATTCAGATTTCTAAGCAGCCAAATTCGAACAGGGAAATGTGATGAAATTTCAAATGTCCAACTGGGAGGTGTTTGCGGATGACCTTGATATTCAGGTCATCTCAAAACGCCTCACGGTTGGATCCCGTGATAAGTGCGATTATTCGCCCACGTTAAGCACATATTAAATATTTGTCTGAAGTCTGCTACTTCAAATGGCCGTTAGAAGAGCAAGGTGTAGCTCAATCATGTTGTGTAATTTTTCTTCCGTTGCTCTCACTTTAGAGAGCAAACCTTGATGAAGACTGATAGATAGCCTTAGAAGCTTTTAACTATACGTTTTCAATCCGAAGCGTCTTCCGAGCCTCTTTCTTTCCGGATTNNCGGATTAGCCTAATGTTGCATGACTCAGATGAAGCTGGTGCAGTGAAGCACTATCCAGGCCCCACAGTTCGTTCACGGTCTGAACCCCAGATTAATTCGTCTGTTCACCGAAGATTGTCCGTGTCTAAGGAAGTGATGTTTCCATCCCCTTCTGGGGTTAATGTTTCGTGTGGATGAATATGATCGAATAATTTAATTCCACCTTATTCATGTTTATTACCCGTACTGAAGACGCATGTGATATCAACGTAACAATAACATACATCGACTTTCTACAGATATTCTGTTGTCTTTCGTTCAAGATGGGTGTCAAAATTTCCGTAACAACGGGTTCAATTTGCCTGATCACAGTTCAACTAGCCACTCAAAATTACCCAGCTCTCCCCCCTGTCAGCAACTCAATTTTACCTTTTTTACCACCAGGCCGCCACCACCAAACTGCGATCATTGAGACGTGTTAGTAGTTTTATATCCCCTTGGTAACCCAAGTTCTTCACCTCTCCATTGTTCTTCAGTTTTAAAGTGAACGTATCGAAACGCAGTGAATTGTTTTCAGGTACATGGAGCAACTATTGATTTGGGATTGTTGATTTAATTTACTTCTGTGCAATACAACTGGCCTAAAACTAAACACAGACGCAACTGTGTATGAAGTGTTTGCAAAGTAAACAGCTTCCAGTAAAAATTTGTAAACAGCCAATCAGAAGCGGTCACGGGTGTGGAGCAAGATGTATTTTGAAATTTTACGAAAAAATGTGAATCATTCGAGGCCTCAATTTGTAATCAGATTGATCCCCATCAATTTGTAATTATTGATTACATCAGACATGTAATTTGTTTGTGGTATCAATGAAGCGGTATCGTACTCCGAAAATTCTAAAAGATTTTAGATGATCTATCATGACTGTGTGTGAACAAAATATCAATTCAAATTTGGAAAAACAGTACCCCCATCGATGGTGTGTTGGAATCGGGTGAGGGAGTTTTTTAGAACAAGTTAAATCAAATCAATATATTTTTCTCGCAAAAACAAAACGTGATCCACTGATCGACATGTTCCACACGTGGACACACACAAGTCCCAAGTCTGTCCCAAATCAGGGTCCGATCCACCCCAGTAGACATGTTTTGGACCATTCTATTATCACGGTAAAAAGAAGAAAAACAAACCTCAGTTTTCCGAACAGTAGTATGCATGTTTGTTCAAATGAAATAGATATTTTCACTGTGAAACAAACATGTTAAATGTGATACACGTTGTATAATGTTCACATTGAACACCCACTAATCCATCAAAGGTAAAAACAGTATATCAGTGTAGTGAGACAACCCAAGGGAACGATACAGCGAGGGGGGTGGGGAATCGGAGGGGTGACCGAACATAAATTCGTCACACTTTCAAGCTCAGTATAACCGATGCAGAAGGATAGAATCATTTATAACCTAATGTTGAACGAGAACAACAACAAGCACAATGATCAGTTATCCGGATGCAGTGGACAGAAACGTGTGACTAGTGTATTCGATACATCCTTTAAACAGGGATGCCGCTTTGCAGTCACCCCAGTGTGCTATTTCTTTGAACAGGAAACCAGAATTGGATTTCTGTCTGAGGGTGGGAAGTTTAGGGGTATAGATTATAAGCGATCGATGGAAAGTGCTGGTCTCTATCATTGTTTACTCTAACCATCATACTTGCATCTCTCTAAATCAATCAGGTCCAAGAGCAATTTACTACACATGACCAGCAAGAAATGAACCGGAAATGGACACCAATACGGCACATAATTGAGAGAGAAAACTCTAAAAAACATAATCGGTTCGCTGACCTGGGTGACACTTTAATTGGTGTGTATCCAGTGCAACTGGTTGCACTCGGCAAGGGAATTTTATCACCATTTTTGTTTTAATATCACGTGACAATTGGATCACTTTAATGAATACCTTATCACGCAATTCTGGCTGACGCCTCACATCTGCTGCTTTCGACACTCTTGCTCGATAACCACTTGTGTTAGCCGCAATACACACTTCGACCCCAATATACTAGAATAGCAACTTTTTCATCTACTGGTCTTTCACTGATCTACAGGAGACAGTTATCCAAGTATCATGTCCAATGTGCTGGAAATCTTGCACTGTCCGGGACATGATCATTCCCTTCCTCAAGGCTCCAACCTTACATGAAAACGTTATGTTTTTCTGTTTATGTGCATCAAGGTAATTTGTTGATTATTTGCTGAAAACGCTGAACACGGTGGTTATCAAAAGCTCCTTCAAGATTTGCCCTAAGTGGGCACGAAATGCAAAAGCCCTCCGAACCCACGACGATTGCAAACTTTTGGAACGTCCACAAAAGATGGTGACAGATTGTCAATGGACAGCGTTATAAATCCTATGGGAAAAGACTGCAATGTACTCCTTTCGAGAGAACTTTGCAGTTGTCTTTCTCCATGCAACCTCTGTGATTGGATCAGCCTCCACTGCGCACTTTTACTCATGACAAATTTAAACCTTGAATTTTAAATTTAAATTGTTACCTACGGATCACTCAATGTAGTGTATTATGTATCCATTGGCCGGCTATCCTTTTCGCCAGTTTCTCTATTTTAACAAATGTGATGTCACTGACTACAAGCAATATCTGGAGATCCATTCTGATCTACTTGATCGTTGGGTCCGTTGAATTCACGCGGAATAATTACACGGGGTTAATGTCCCCGCACACCATAGATTACCCAAGTAACCGCAACCACTGTGGCATTGACTTCCTTGAAACCATTGAAATAAAATGTGCAAAACGCTACAATTTTAAACACAACAGGTGTGGCATGAGTTAGTTAAAGTATTCTCAGCTCAAATCATATGCTCATTGTTGCATACGTGTCTGCGACTTCAGCGCGTACGTTCTGCCAGTCTGCGCATCGACAATTTGCTCGTTCCACAGATGTTATCGAGTGATATCTATTCAAATCACTCAACCTCACGCACTTGTCCATGCCAATACTACCGGTCGACATGGACTCGATTCCGATCGCTGCCTTGCTTAACATACGCTTGATACGATTGATCGTGAATGAGTCATAATAAACCTATCCTACCATGCGTACGGTTGTTCTACTTTGCTAGCAGGCTACGGATCCGAGACTACACAGTTTGAAATCCAGACGTAACACTCATGTGTTCACAAGGTTTCTGGGCAGTAAGGAAATTACACTGTCTGCAATGGGTTGTTCCAGTCCAGTTCTATCATTTGACCAGATCCCCCAGAAAAGAAATGTGGAGAAGGAAAAAGACCACTGCATGCGCGGGTACGAATGAACACGAAAAAGATCAGCATATTATCGAAGTTATTGGCACTTGCAGTTACTTCTGAAAAGTTCGGACTTATCATTCGCGTGATAACACACAGGTTATCAGCGGACTTGTATGGCTGACAAGATATGTTGCGTTTCAGTGTTACATACTAAAGTGCATATCACCGTGTTGTTGGTTATTGGAGCACATCAGATATAATGTGGTATATTTTGCGTTACCATCCATTCGCGTTTAAAACCATCACAATAGTCATATTCCTAACTGCATTTTGGGACATTTTGGTCGTAGTGAAACCAAACATAATGATCATCAGCACAAACCCCAACGTTTTTTCCAAAGAATACCGAAATATTCATCAATAACTGTCAATTCAGTCGCGATTTAAAAAGATAAATGAAAAGCAAATCAAGATTATTAATTTGAATAGAGAAAACAGAGTCGCATAGTTTATTTCTGGAAACATTTCATTGTCTCTCCTCATCTCCAGATTGCAGTCGAAAACATACATAACGAAGAAAAACAAGTGACAGTTATCGTTGTTGAGTCCTGGATATGAGGCTTGTTCAACCTTCGAACAAGGCAGGGAAAAGTTGCAGGTTACACTTTTAGCCAGCACAGTTTCAGATTTCATCATTTCACTGTAATCGTCTCCAAAAACAGAACCAGCTCACTCACGTTCACTGTAACTTGTTACTTTGCATTAAATTTTTCTACCTGAAGGGAAACAAATACGTTTTTATGGAAATAAACCACTCACCACTGTGCTGTTACGTCCTCTACTGAAGTTCACATAAGTTAAAGAACGGTTCGATTCTTGTTTTGATAACTGCAAACTTGAGGCTGAGAGATAACCTTTAATTAGTTGTGTTAATAACTCACAGTGGAAAACATAATGTAACATATGAATTGCCTCGTAATAATCGATAAACATTCAATTTTCCGATAAATATCGATTCAAGTATGCCATGGTGTATCGGGGTGATGTATGGCAAGTGGTCATGTCCATTAATCGTCAATCCGCTTTTGACGATCCGTTAAACCATCGGTAAAACTAATCAGTGCTGCTGCAGACTTGCTTGTTCAATCAGATGCCAGATTCTTGCCTGACGGTCGATGATCACCCTCAGATGAAAATGTTTGGTTGGATAGAAAAACATAATAACTCAGGGCAGCCTTACCTTGTGGAACAAAACAGCAATGGAATCATAGCGATTGCAAATTCCCTCCGGTATTTCAAGTCACACTCGAAATTTTCAACATGTGGTCTTCTCCCAATGCATCCATTCGTGGAGTGGCTGAAAGAAAAATAATCTCTGTATCGCTAAGTATGAATACAGACAGCTGACTGAATCTCGTTAACTATGATACATGAGCAACCGGAATTACGACCATGACCAAGGTGCTATGCTGTTAGATATAGGTCATGTTGGGTTGTCGGTCAAGCTTGACTACCTCTCTCTCTCTCTGACCTTGACACGAGCAAACAACTGGACAAAGCGCACCATACGATAAGCGTTGTCAATAAATGACCACAAACAACTTCAATGGAAGTTCAATTGATGTTAACCAGTCTCAGTATAACGTTTTGTATCCAAAGCCGAAATACACCACCACCAAAGCCACCACCACCACGTATGCCACTAAACTCCGCGAAAAACACCAATCGCGAACCGACCGTTAAAAAATGCAGAATAAGAAACAGTTCCTGTTAGAAGCAGCACATAATACAGGGAAAGCTCACTTAAAGCGGAGAAACTTACATTCGAGAAAAAAGACCGCAGAACGATAGAAAACCTTTCGGTCTGATGTTACAAAGAGAAAGAGTAGAACAGGCGCATTTCGATCCAAATCTATTTTGAATTCACTTATCTTGTGGGACAACTTCAATATCATCGAATTTATGGATTTGAAGAGTTTCGTGCTCTGACTCTACCACGAATAAGAATTTTATGCATCAATCCCAGTAACTGAGGTCAGATTTTATGAATCTACCCAAACCTCTCGGATCGATAGATAGAGAAAATGGAACAAAACCAACACCCGAATTCAGTGACCAACCCACAAAGGGATGAAAAATAATGAGCTGAGTGGCAGTTGTTACTCTCATATATGTGCGCGTGTATGTGTTTCGTATGAACGAGATGAATAACAAGGGCAATTTGCTCCTTTGAGTGCGTAAAGAGCGAATTCCATATGTGAATGTCCAACGAAAGACAATACCATTGGAAGGTCTGTTAAATTGTTTCTCATTGTTTCTACAGTAGCTGCATAAAATAAGCGCACCTGAGAACACACCCATCTCGGGGATCATTGTGATGAACTATGCTGTCGCTCACATTTTTGCTATCTACTCTAACATTCACGTACGTGGAGGAACAGACGGGAGGAATTCTGAGCTTAGTACTCACTGAGTGGTAGTGGCCCGGTCGTAATGCCACCAAATTATCACTTCGAGGACGCGTGTCTGAATCTTACCACAATCGGCTGATCTCTCTCGTTGTGGACTGTATGGCAACCCTTTGATTGACCGCTTCTCCCTTCCTGATAGACTGATAGATTTGGCTTAATCTCGTCAGCGGCATAGCACAGATTGTGTATGTAATAAAACTCTTACTATCGGCGAAAGCTCTACCCAGTCCATTTTTCTGCCCAGACTCATCTAAGGAGATGAACAGTTATTTCTGTTTACACAAAATAAGCTTTCATCATTATATCACCATCTCTTCGGCAAACTGCAGTGAGCGTGAATTAGAGGCGCAGAAAAACCCCGTGTATGCGGTTGTTCGGATAAAAGACGATTCTCTGTCTCCCTTGAGTGCCATGCAATGGAAATGAGCATAAGAGAACCAAGAAGACGATACTATTGGCAATTGTGGGCTATAAAAAATAGTGGTTGAGCACAGCTTTTTCAATATTAACTTAAGATGAAACAAAACCAAGATTTTACGCAACTGAATTATGCTTAGCTGAACAGCAATTCATCAACATTACAAGAGTATAATAAGAGAAAAGTACATTTCTGACTTGGATATAACCAAACGCCCCGATGTTAGTGTGAGCAGATCCGTGTATCAAAAATGCACTTTTTCGTATCCACCCTCACACTTCCAGTGTTTTGTGCCTTTGAGTTAAAAAAGTAGATTCGGACGAATTATGTAAGACAGATCTAGAAAGCTTTGTACCACTCACAATAAAGATGTGGAAAAAGGGCTGTGCAATGAGGTATTCACGTCCAGAGAATTTATTAACACACGCAGTCGGAATCGACTAAAACAACATAACAACTAGCCGTTATTCCCAAATGTAAGTTCTGCTTGCAATTTCCATTAAAAGGTGGCAACGTCAATGCGATCTTCGCACGCGGCCTTGAATCGAGCGTGAAACAAATAGAGAATACTACTAATATGGTGTAAAAGCCGTCAGAAAACAGTTGCCCGGTCAAACTACCGCCAGCATTTATAGTCAACTCACACCTCCTTCATCCGCCGTAGTACTTGATCAAAACACCAGTCCCACTTCCGGATGAAGCACATATTCTCTACGAATTTCACTGATGGGTCGGAGTTTTCCGCCTGAGCAGAACCGATAGGCAGCTGCCAACTTGAGTGGACAAACATACACATACACATCAGAATCGATCAAATCCGATCAGATTGTTGGGTCAAAAGTGCGGGATACCCGCATCGCTAGTCTGGAACTCTCTCCCACCCCACGTCGCCTGTGCGCCAAACGTTGAATCTTTCAAACTGAAACTTGATGAAGCCTTAGCACGCCTTAAATTTCAACATAAGTGTAGCTGTGCGCAGCAGTGGAAGAAGCCCGTATCATGTGATATTTTAAACAACGAATTGCATTCATCAGTCTTTTAAACACACAACACGAACCCATGGGTCGTTAGTTAGTTAGTTAGTTAGTTATTCCCATAATAAAACGTTGAACTTTGAAACCTTGACCTTTCAGCAATTCCAGAAACTGGGTACCAAATCGTTGAGGAGTTTTCTTTTCAGGCAATTTACACCAACCCAAACGGGTTCTGTTGAAATGTATACGGGTCAGGCATTGAATTAGAGACCAGGCGAATGAATTCACAAAAGCATGAAGGGGCCTCCTGCGATACTTGGTAATGAATGTCTGGCCAATTGAGACGTACGCGTTTGTAAAGCATCCACAAATCACTAACAAAAGTTGCTAATTTTAGAGTAAAATATAAAATCTATCGAGTTTATACTAGCATTCGGTTTTGCGATTCCATCTCAACAAGTATCGCAGAGCTCCGTCAATTATCGTTCAACTTGGATCATCATGGCATGTCAAAGTAAAGTCATTACTCGTTATTTTGTCTAACAAGTTGTCACACAAAGATGGAATGATAGAAACTTCTATATTTCGTTTTGGGGGTATGAAGCCAGAAACTCTTTCACTCTGATCGGTAGAGATATATCTGCTACAGCAAAGTTGTCCAATCATGACCAATGAGGACTGACGAAAGCGATCGGAGTGTTTAAATGCAGATATTCGTTTGCTTCGAAATACGTAGGTACAAAAACGTTTGATATAGTTCAAAGGAAACTTTTATTTTCGGTCTTACCTGTTCGTCAGTTAACAAAAAGAAACCGATTAAGATTTTGTAAGCCTCGAAAACATGTATCTCATCGCGAATGGATCTGAATGTCAGATGACGTTTATCGCCGTAACGTCATTATCATGATACATGAACTCTTAAGATTGGGTTTAAAAAATGAACCATGTTTATTGCTGCCGTATCTAACCGACTGTTTACGGCTGAACCATACTCTTAAGAAAGCCTAACTATTTTTCCAGTCGTTCAAGGTTCATCCCTGCAGGAAGGGATGTTAGTGTGTGTGTGTGTGTGTATGTGTTTGTATGTGTGCTATCTCTGCTCGAATCAAGAACTTTATCCATAGTTTGCTTAATAAAAGCACTCAATGAGATTTTCTACATACGAAAGATTTACTGTTAGTATTTTGGCTAAGGGTTCTCTCAATAACATCTTTGGACAACGTTCAAATATATAATACAAAAGTAATTTTGGTCACTATTTCGATTTCGTTATTGCCTAACCAAATTTAATTTTTATCTACCTCAGGTAGGGAGAAAAGATAATGGAACTTGGAGTAGCAAGCTTGGATTAGCCCATTCGATTGCTAACAGGCATCAGACACTCTTGATGTTTTTGGGTGTGGGTTTCACCCTTTGGGAAATCGTTAGTAATCTAACTTCCAGGATAGTTATTATTAAAATCTTCGATCGAAAGGAGTGTCTGATTAGAATTCCAATCAAATTCGTAACATTAATGGAACTGTACAGATACCAAATTATTATTTAACAAGGGTGAATTTGATTTCCAGGACCTTCTTGATTCTCGGTTTCTCAGGTATATTGCAGCGAAGCATGCAAAATGTTTTCATAAGAGTAGGAATATATTGATAGATGTCACTGACTTACCGGTCTTCAGGTGGCGTGCTTTTATAAATTTCTTCACCTGCTGCAGATTACGAAGTAGTAGTAGGTAAACAATTGGTTGTTTTTTGCCCGATCGTGTCACAGTTTGCGAACGCAGAAATATACACAATTGTTGCAATAAAGAACAGCATTTTTCGGGTTCTGGTCTTCATTAAGAGAAGTGTGTGTCCATATGTGAATAAAAACCCCATTCCCTAATGAATGCATATTCATTGGCGACCCTGCCCGGATGCACTCACCCCGCAACACCGGGCCCCGGAACACTGAGGACAGTGTTCTTTCGTGGGGAGGGATAGTGCAACGACCATTGCCATTTCGTTTGAGTGTGAGTCGTGTTCATGTCTCACTGGACCTTTTGGTTCATGTCTGCATTTTCTTCTCTTTCAGATTGTCGCCCTCTCCACGGAGAACCTCCTGTCTATCGATGGTTCCAGCCTACACCTAGACTCGGCCCACTTGCGGTTGTCTGATGTATTCGTTCACGGGGGACATCCTGCCGCGCAGACGAGCCAAGCAATGTTCATTTACAGTTCTAGCTACCCTCGTTTCGTCAATTTGGGTCACCGACAGGACTTCTGATTTCGGAGAAGCTTTTATCTGCATGTGCATAGTTATGCACAAAGCATATCTTATGGCGTTTAACTTTGTGTACCCTTTATAGGGATCATCGAAGTTAACAGCAGTGTTCAAAATATTAAACAAATGCACGTGATTTTTGGGGTTAATTTTGTAACATGAACCAAGGATATGACTTTGCACAAACGTAAATGTTCCACGATAGACTGTTTTCCAAGGTAAGCTTTCCATTAAATGGTTTATTCATCTAGTGCAGCGTAAACTGAACAGTCGCTTCGACCGGATCGGATCCCATCAACAATGCGAACTCATTGACCCAACTAGGAATTGAACCCAAAACCTCACAGGTAGAGTGCAAGCATACTACCCACTCGATCACCGAGCAGCTGATTGAACATTTTTTCATGCCGCACTATACGTCACAACCCATCTTTACGAGCTTAATGCAGGCATCGCCCTGTGCTTATCTCAGCACTAGCCTCCGGAGTAATTATTCTGTTGGAAACATTCCAATCTGAATACATGCTACAGGAGAGCAATGGAAGTTTCGTTTGATCATACAAAGATTGTCGATGGATTCACACTACCGGTGAGATCCAACCAGAACGAAACAGCTGTCTAGTTCTTCTTAGTTCTTTAGTTAACGTTTTATTTGCTCTCTACACGACAATGTTCACCACATAAAATCGTTTTAGAAGACAGAAGGATGATAAAAGTTTGGCATATGAATCACTAGTAGTGCTGATCGTAATAAAATCACGTAAATTTTATAAACGTAAAATAATGTTGATTCTCCATGTCAGTGAAGATTTTCACCTAATTTGATACGATTGGTAAGCCTTTTGCTACATGTGTTTTTGTGGGACTTACATTTTTGTCTATTGTGGTATATGTTTCTATATATTTTGCAAAAAGGTGAGGAAGAGCGCTGAGTAGTAGTGTTTATCGAAGCGTTTCTATCCCAGCATGACCCGTCGGTAAACTGTAGCACGTGAACAGATCACGTCTACTTGTCTCGCTATGTGGTTTGCTGTGCACTGTTGTTTGCCTGTCTATCTTACCTAACATTACATTCGGACACGGGCAAGGTGTATACTACCCCCGATTGATCGTGTGGTTTCTCAAGCCATTATGTTGAACAAAATTGATCGCAGTGTTGTTTTAGGTTTGGGAGCATTATCGAAGACTGCTATCAATATCCCCTGACACCCCCCCCCCCACACACACACATATGGTAGTAGATATTTCCTTTGCTTTTCCTCATCCTTTGGTTTTGTTTGTCCCCATGGCACAAATCGATAAAACTTTTTTCACATTCGTTTTAATAAAATAGCTCGAACACATGGGTTTGTTCTTCATGCCGAAGTTCTTTTTGCTGCAATAGGTATCGACACGGCGGAACACAGTGCACACGCAACTTCTCAGGAAACAACTTAACTCAGCACCTGATCGGTCTTTGCCGGCTTTCTTATACACCGCAGATTTTGTTTCTATCTGGTTTTCGTATGGTAATCATATTCAAGAAACCGTGTATCCTGTCGTTTTCTTTCTTGTGTGTGAATGCTAATCCTGGAATTAACCCAGTAACGTGATCATGGAATTGCCTAACGCTTGCTGCAGGTATCGTTACAAGGATACTGTCTGTATACTGGTTGAGATACAACAATATTTTTCAAAAAAAACATATTTTTACATATGGTCATTTCACAAACACACCCGCATTCGTGTGTTAACTAACCCTCTGCTTTGTTCACTTCCCATTCTAGTAACCTTCTACAAGATCAATAACTGAGACATTGATAGAACTTCCCATGAGAGTGTGAAGCAGTCAGTTAAACATTTTCACCATCAATTGACATAGATGGCCACAGTTAATGAAATCTTTTCATCGCAAAGTGGTGCTCGGATCAGGATCAATGTATACATTATGGAGTATATATGTCCAAGCCAGCCATAATTTCGGTAATGACTTATCTGTTCACCTGCTCGTGTGCAACGTGCCACAACTCAAAACATATGCACGCACGTACACACACAAGTAAAACAATGATTCCTAAATTGCCTTCCTTAGGAAAATTGAAATGGTTAACTATTTGTGAAATGATTATGCAATAAAATGAGCGCCCACCAGAACTGCACACGTGTTATTCAGCTATGCGTTAGCACGAGGAAAAATGAGTGACGAATTTGTCCCTGTACAACTAACGTCACGGAGATTCATAAGTGAAACAATCCTGTTCCCGGTCTACTGGACCAACTTGCCTTAAGGAGCATAAACAGTGGGAATTTCGTCAGAAGGGCATTTTATGATAGTGAACTCGCCAGAATCAAAAATGCCCCTAAATCTTGTCACACACTACTACCATAGCAACGGGACCTGAAAAGAAGCGTTCAAACAATTCGATTCGTACCCGTTAAGATAGCATCGATTCTGTTAATAAAATTTTCAATCTTTGGAGAGTACGTTTTCATTCCGCAACGACATTTAAGGCTATCATTCATCTCAGAAAAACTGCGAAATCTCCAACCAACCAACCACACACGACAGATTAACGTTGACAGTTTGATTCCATTCTTGTTGACCCGAACTAAATTTTCCAGGCCCAAACCGCATGAATAATTAATGAATAGGGTTCATAGTCTTGTGGAAATCGATCAACCTTAGTTGCATCGATGGAAGTACAAATACGACATGGCAGATAACACGAAGAGTTAAAGTGTGCAAATGAATTTGGGTTTATGGAATGCACATTAGTAAATAAATACTTTTTTTCAAAATGGAGTTTACATGCACAATCATACGTATTTTAACTAATGGCGTTGAGAGTCTACTTAGGGAACTGTTTTATTGGGGAGTAAAAAGATTCGTGTTTCTTTTCGTGTGTACTTAACACATTTCAACAGGGTATTATTTACGGGAGTACACAACATCTCTGTGGTACCAAATAATCCCTAATATAATTTATTCATTTAGCAGGACAATGCTACATAGTTAGAAATTAGGACGAACGTTCAGTTAGTGTGGACCAATTCGTGTGAACTTGTTAAGTCGCAAAACTTCGATTGGGTAAAATAAGAGAATAGTACACAGTGGGATCAATACCACGTGTTGCAAAGCTACTCGGAAATAGCGCTCTCTTTTTTTAAGCGAATATAAATTGCGATGGATCCAAACTGTATAAAAGTAAATTTCTCATTATATCTTTTACAATCGGATACTGAGAAGCATCAACTACCCATTTCTACGGCATATCGGTGACCAAGGAAAGTAGGTTTTTCCCTGAGACGGTTTTTCGAACAATATCTGCTCCTCAAAGTCTTCCGAATCCTGATTGGTCAATTCATAAAAGCTGCAAGAGTTTAGAAACTATGGCAATCAGAATTTTCAAGCTCGAGTAATGCAAATAACGTATTGCCGTTCCCACAAACTTTCTACTCGGATTGTCAGAATTGATTATGTTACATTCTGCTGTTAGAACTCGCTACTACCACCGAAACATGAGAATTTTATACACGATATACGGTTCGTCTTCTTCCCACTTTACTCACATCCTTTGTCTCCAATGATTTACCATGATCGAAACACACGTTATAATTAGGAATAATAAATGGCAAACACATTAAGCATTGTGTGTTTATTGATTTTACTACAACACTCTTTTCATTGAGGAAAAAAGCGTTAAACTAAG
Source organism: Echinostoma caproni (assembly GCA_900618425.1). Classification (NCBI taxonomy): domain Eukaryota; kingdom Metazoa; phylum Platyhelminthes; class Trematoda; order Plagiorchiida; family Echinostomatidae; genus Echinostoma; species Echinostoma caproni. The sequence continues at coordinate 83,469 of UZAN01039484.1, forward strand.
AAATGTGAATCGGAAAGACAGGAATATGTTTGACAAAATAAAATTATGACACGAAGAGTTTCAACAAAAATTTTCTCCAATTTCTATTCCGATAGCTGAAAGTTTGTGTTGAACGAGAGATCTCTGTACTTTTGTATAAGGATTTTCTAAAATGTATAAAATGACGATTGTCCGAGCCACAAGTGTAGCAGAGAAACTTTATAAAACCAATTAAAGGTGATTATTTGAGATCCCGGAGTAGCTTATTCACACCATAAAACAAAAAGAAGGTAAAATCTTCATAAGTATGAACCCGTTGAACAATTTTTGCATAATTCATATTTTTTCTCATTGTTCTACATTCAACCCTGTATGCATTTGTGCGCACAACCTTTAATTAGTTAGTCCGGTTATGAATTACTACCATAATTCAACATTGTTCAATGTAGTTTAGATGCTACTGTTAGAAACATGCGTAACATAGTTATTATTGTCTCCATAGGAAGTTTTCGATTAGCCACAACGAGAAAAAACAAAAAAGAACAACTTTTGGTGAATCGGTTGCTCCCATTAATAGGAAGCACTGCACCTTGAATGACATCCGTTCTGAGTTCGGATTTGATAGTGTGGTAACTCATTTGTCTTCATTTTTTAGTATCTGAATGATTCAAAAAAAGTTTTCTCGAAGCGCAAAACTGGTTTTACGAAGGGCACGTATCCAACAGTTTTCTCTTTGTTAAGTTAAGGACAAACATATACACACTAGTTGTTGTAAAATATTCCATAAAAATTGTTCTTTTTTGAGGTTAGTACAATCTAACCTACCTACAAAACATTGAATCATAGTGCTGATTCATCAATAGACTGGTTCTGAAAGTGCTGTCCGAACAAATTTGCCCGGTGTTAAAAATGAGGTTATTGTGATAAAAATACACTTCTTGTGTACAAATATATCGATAAAAAGTAGGGTGGTAAAGGATTCGTATGCTTGGCGGGCAGCGAGCACCGAGGGACCGATCTTGCACTTCCAGGGAAAATTTGTTAAGCCAATCATATACTACTTGTAAAATAGACAAATAAGAGCGTCAAGAGCCAAGCTGTACGAAAGAAATGATGGTATACTAAGTTTTCAATAAGGGAAAAGTTCCATGATTTGCTAGTGAGCGGAATATTACTAGTTTTCTAGGTCAGCGCAGGTAAATTTCCTTTAGGAACTCATATACGGAGTTTTTGTCTAGCCGAAACCTGACCCTCAAGGAAAAGGGGTGGTGTGTGAAAACCGCATTTGGTTGAAGATAGTTGTCCAGATCATCGATCACCCACCGTATGGACTTGTTCAAACGTCCAAGGCACCTTATACGCCTCAAAGCCTAATCAAGGCGGTGACCACTGCCCTAACCAGGACGACGTGTGCGCATACATTTGCGGTTTGTACACCTCTTTTGGTTGGATTGGAATTAGGGTTTTCAGCCAAACCCCCAAGGTGAAATGGAGTTTTAATTGACCGACGTGGTTATAGCCTTCTTCCTGTGTGGAAACTAGTCCACTACGTGGAGGCTTTTTCAGCAGAGTCTGTGTGTGACGCTTGGTCACACAGGAGCCTTCCAGGAGGTGAATAAAGACTAACCATAACCCACTCCCGACCACACTAAAGCTTTTACCTAGTAAGGATGTGTTCTTCAAATACTTCGATTTTGTGGCACTACATGCAACCAAAATACGATTTCTGTATGAGAATAATGATAACCTTCTGCCTGTGAGATCCCGGAATCGATCCGCAGTTGGTTGGGTGGATTCTAACTGCTGATGAGGACCGATCTGGTCCAAACTGCTGTTCAGTGACTCCTAACTTTTCAACTCACGCCTCACGACGATTTCACCTTACAATCAAATACTATTTATCAAAGCATATTCTTTGATAGACACTTAAGTGGACTTGGTGGCATCTGATTATTCCATTGGACATCCGATCATAAGTAGTGATTCTGAAATATACCGATCCAGAAAGACGTGATCGAACAAATAAGCCCAGCGTTTCACTTAGAAATTTGGGAAGAAAGTACATATTGTGGACACAAGTATGTGAGCGACCAACAAGGAAGGAAAAGAATAAGCATAAATAAAGCGAGTTAGGAAGCGTAAAACCGGTCCCGTGCTTCCAATCGAGTCATCGGAATAGAGAAAAATTTATAATCTTTTCACCAAACAATTTATTGTGTTGTATTCGGAAGAACATTCGAACTTTATCAAAAATTGCATCATTTCATTCTGTTTTACTTCTTTGCAACCAACTCAGGTAAATTTGTTCCAGACTTATGAACAAACCACACAAACATACATTGTTGGTTTGGGAATGCGATTATCTTTGAAAAGTTAGCAGAAACGTAACGATATAGTGTGATGTATTGTCTAGCAGTTTGATTAAAGGCAGGAATGTTAGTAAAATACGTCTTAACTGATTTCAGCAAATCACACGTTTAGACTTCATCGAGGAGAGAGAAACAGCATGAGAATGATTCCTAAATTTTCTAATAGCATCCATTTGAATCCGCTGCATTTTCTGTCAGCTCCCTAATCCCAGACATTCAATCTAACTCAAGGTTTTGTTTTTTTCACTCCAGTTGTTGACACTGAGCAGGGGGAGAGCTCACTCGAGAGAAGAGTGAAGGGCACAAAATATTCTTGTTGTGGTTTGTTTTCAGAAAGAAACATTTTGAAGGGAAAAGCTCATAGGTTTTTATATAAACCAAAACAATGTCACTGGATTTTCCTTCCCTCTCGCTTTTCGAAGGGGATCAAATGGATGCTGATGGTGATATTGCGTACCTAATAGACAAGGGGCACTTTCGACAACAGCACTGGATAAAAGACTTGGATTCTTGAAATGGCTGAATCCAGGTTACAGTTGTATATATGCACTAAGTGGAATCTTTTGACAGCGCTGGGAAGGCAGACCTGATGGCATATGTTTAAATTGTCTTTGATATATGGATATGGATATTGTATAACTAAAAGACCGATTAAAGAATAAAGTAAAAACAAGAGTGAGCCTGACTGAACTGCGTTTTCGTTTCAACGATCAGCTGCCCATTTGTACTTACTAGTTCGGTAACCGGTGTGTTTGTCTTGCACGTGCTGGATACAGGCCACACAGATCGGGATCGGAAAACTTAATAAACGAACCGTACATGGTTGTTGACATTATGTTTTCGAAATAAATGGTCGTCATGATCACTAATTGAGCTGGTCACCAAACGGCATGGTAGGCATCTCCGCCGAAATAGTCCCGACTGAAGCAGTTATCTAACATATACTTCACCCGAAACTCATTTGAACTGGCTCCTTGTTCAATCCACATGTAGCATGTGGCCCATACGTGACTGGTGAAGTTTATTCACTGTAAATAAACTCACTGGGTTATGGGTTATTCGAGGATATGATTGACGTAGAATATGACACGGATCAACGCATAAGTGGGTTTGTTTCGATTGATAAAATGCATTTCAGAGCACTGAGGAAAAAATTTAAATCGTTCGCCTCGATCCAACTCTACTTTTCTCAATCTTTTATATCACTAACCTGCATTTCATAGGGACAAATAATCCCGTTATTTGAACAAAACAATCGACATTTTACTGGATAGTTCCAACCTAATAAAATTTTACACAGTGAGGATGATTTCACGTTAAAAAGTGAAAATTGATTCTGTCAATTAGAATGTAGACAAAAATGGCCCAACGTTTTCGAATAAACCATGCGGGTAAATAGAAGAACTTTCTCACAAATCGTATTGGCCTGAGGACTAGTTTGAAGCCTTGTTCACTTGAACTTTGGACCGGTTACCTCAATTGGTACACTCGAAGCAGCATTTGAAATGATTACAATTATTCCGTGCTGCATTGCATCCTTTGCGAACGCTAGCAGAGAAAACAGTAGCGAAAATTCCAGTTCGTGATAACTGAAGAGAGAGAGAATGAGTTATGCAGTTGGTTTTAAAGTACCAAAATTTTCAATAATCACCATTTGGTCTGGATTACTTTATCGGGTGACAAAGACACCCTTACGTGGAGCTTTTTGTGTTCAAGTCTATTGTTGTCCTAACAACCATAGAAATCTGAGCGTCTTAGTTCTACTGTAACTTGGAGATTGGTTGACTATGCGAATGTGCGCATAAATTCACCTGTTGCGAAACCAACTAAAAAAGGATAAACTGCGTCAAGCCTCAAAGAGTCAGTCAAGCGAGTAAGTGAGTCAGTCATTGATTGAATAAATAGGGGTTGTGCTCGCAAGACTTTGGCGCACACCATCGACCACCCCAAACGGACTGACATCACAACAGGAAGCAAGTATCGGAGAATGTGTGTGTGTCTGTGGGTGTGTGTGGAACAAGAGAGAGAATTGCAATTCCAAACGTTTGTCGCTCCTGATCAAGTCAAATTGACTTATAAGAACGTGAATTTTGCCTGAAATAGACTGCACAAGTATACTTTTCATATCGATATGAAAAATGACGAAATATGGAAGTTGGGGGAAATGATTTAGCAGCTTCTAATGGTTTATATACCCTTGCGCAAATATTTTTTCTGGGGCCATAACAGAATAAAATACGGTTAAAAATAGTTCATCAGGTTTGAATAATACCCTGTGTGACCAGAAAGTATTACATGCCCATATAGAATAGAGCTTGTCGAAAAAAATAATTGTTGATATTGAAGTAAATTCAAACCACACGTTTAGAATAAAACTTGGGCATAGCCTACATAAAAAGTGAAATTTATTCATCAATTCGTCATGCTAAGGTACAGTCCTTCATCTCTTTCGTAAATTTAAAAAATAAAAAATTGCGCACTCTCAAGGTTTCACATTCTAAATCTCCGCGTCACCTGATGTCAGATCTTTGTACGGCAACGCACTGGTCATGCAGTCCAGCCACAAAATAGTTTCTTGTTCATGGATGGATGGTAGTGATGACAGCGTATTGACCAGGGCATAACATCCAATTACTGTGCCTTTGAAGTTGCTTCAGGTCCTTCATGTTCCATACAAACTGCACCCTGTGAGATCGGTTTACATACTGACTAAAGTGGTATCAGAAGACAAGTGTTGTAGGTACATAAAGAGGTTAAATGCACCATTAGGGTATTGATCGAACCGTACACATATGACAGATATAACGGTCAGTGAAATCAATACAGAAATATAGTTCACTGCTTATATAACCCTACTGAATGAGTCGCTTCACAACGACCAATCACGAGGATACTGAAACGACTCAATACGGAAATGGTTGTTGGACCACATTACAAACGAAATACAAACGTCTGTTAAAATTAAACTGTTTAGAATGATAGTGTGTATGTGCATCGACGCTTTCATAATCAAGATTAGGCAAAAGTGTCAACAGTCAGCATATTTTTTAAAGATATTGTATTGTTGCTTTGCTTATCGTCGGCTGTGAATGTTATGTCAGTTTCGGTTGATTATCAATCATTATTCATTTGACATAACTGCGCGCGTAAATTACGTCACGGGGAGATGACCACTTTTGTGCAGTCAGATTACAGTAGTTGAAATGGTGCAATCAAACCAGTCCCAGCTGACATTGTACAATATTTTAGAACGACATGATATAACTATCATAACGCTTTTGTGCGCATACTTTGAAAGAATGGATGGATGGATGGATGGATGGATGGATGGATGAAAGGTTTGTTAGAACTCCTAATACTCACACATTCAGCTTTTCCTCGTGATTCCCATAAGCAATTCATACTAGAAGAACGAAACCAGTCAGCTCCAGTTACACTGCAACATTAGTAGGAATCTGGATCGAACAGTCAGCGCATTTTATCAGTCGTTTGTTAGACCCTTAAGCACACGAACACAACAGATTTTGCGAGACGTAAGCATTTCGGTTAAATTTCTTTCGGTCACTCAGTCAAAACAGGTCAGTTGGAAAAACCGTAGTAAACATATATCGAACAATCAAGATCGGATTATGGGCATCCATTGAAGCGAGTGACTGCAAGGGGGACCGAGAAAAGTTTCAGGGTTTCGCTGGCACCAACGCACGGAAACCTCCTAAATCGATGCTTTGTGCACACAAACAGGGTGGTGCTTTGTGTGTTGTGATCAGAATCAAATCAAAAATTATCAACAACTTAGATCACGAATAAGATGCAGGACTTGGATCGACCGGGGCTTGACGTGTCTCACAATTTGTTAACCGGAATCGGTCATTCTACTTGTAACGTTATTATGCGTTACGCCATCATGCTCAAAATCATCTGGGAATGTGGTACAAAAATCTGTGCGTAAGAAATCATTATACTGATCACTTAATTGAATATTCCATGCGGTTACAAAACTGTAAAAGTAAGTCTTGTGGGTTCCAAATCCCAGACAACTTATTGAATGAATAAAAGCAACCAAATGCGAGGAAACTGTGTTCTGAAGATGTTTCCTTCTCTGTACTGTGTCTGATCTGTTTAGCTTTAAGTGCATAAATAGAGGAACACTAATGAGATCTTAAGAGCACTGAATTGAATTGTGGTTGGTTACTTTAAATTACATCCTGAAATTTTTTCGCACTGTTATATTTGTTCGGGATACGGAGCTAAAGAGGAGATTTGAATTTCATGTATTCTGTTCTCATATGTCGTTCAAAAATATTCCACAATTTGTCGGTTATCATTATCTTTCGCCAGTAAGTATAACGGGCCGAGAGGAGTTTTGATCTATACGGGAAATTCAAATATCCTTCATAATTTCTCGGTATGTTCCGGTTGTATTGTCATTTTGGCCCACTGAATTGTGAAAAGCATCGATGAAAACTGCCGGTGAAACACGTTGTGGCGGATACAGCTTCTACGAGGGTTGAACAAATCGTTTCCGGATACTCAGTACACCTGTACGACGTGCGGATGTGCCGGGTAAGGAAAACGTAAACTGTAATATATTGTCCAATGATGGCAACTCACAGAACCAAATATCAACAGCCAAGCACAGCCCACAAGTCACAAAGATTGTCATACTTAAATTTACGGATGGAACTCAGTCGATGTCACTGGATTGCAATGATTTTCTATGACTATAAACGTGGTTTAAATCATCAGCAGTGTGCGGATCTTTTGCTAACTGCCTTTGGTAATGACGCACCTTCAAGAAGCACTGTGTTTGAGTGGTCTGCTGCATTCCAGCGTCACAGGTGTTCCCTGGATGACGAGACACGGTGTGGTTGACCTGCGGAGGCCACTACAGTGGACCACACTGCTGTTCTGCAAGCGATGACGAATGAGGATGAGCGGGTGACAATGGCACAACTGGCGAAAGCCATCGGGATCTCATCGGGATCAATCCGCACCATCCTACATGAGTAGCTCGTCCTCAGAAAGGTTTGCGCAAGCCAGGTACATTTTTTTCTTGGCCTTGGTACATTCTCTGTTGGAATACATTACTCTCCCCTATCCATGCACATGCACGCTATAGGTTTCTTACCCATGTAATTGCCTATTTTCATACAAAGCAGATTTTATAAGCTTCATCTTATCAATCTATACCCATTGGTTTGTACAGTAAACTAGTGTATCGCAGCTTAACTCTTGTGCAGGTCAATCGTCGAGCTTTACAGGCTGTAAAATATTGGAGCTTTTAGTCCCACTGGGTTTACGGACACTTCGATCAGTTTCTTGCTTAGCACAAAGTCCCATTGAGCCTAGGTGTTCAGTTTGTCTCGGTCGTCTCGGTTCTCGCACGGAGGGCTCGATTGTGGTCAACTTCTCTCCTGTGGTTTCCCATCCCATTCACTACAGTCAGAACTAAGGCTTGTGGATATTCCGAAAACGTGACAGTAGGTAGGCATCAACCATTCACGTCACGATAAATCGATTTAAGAAACAAACTGTGCACATAGTACAACGCATTCTACAGTGCAGAACAAATGTCATATATTTTGAACCAGATCTTCGGTTCGGATTCTCATGTTTTAATCATTTTTACGACTATTTTATCTGATTGAATTGACGGCTACTGAGCATTCTTGATTGGTATTCATGGAGAAATATCTTAGTTTCAATTCGTATAGGAATTTATTCTTTTCACATCCAATGCTTAGATATGTCGATATTGTGAACGTATGGAGTTATTGGATCACTGAGAATGGACAACATTGTGGGAATCGAAAAAATGTTTGCGATGTCTCTCACGGAATCACAACAGACCCAATCTTTTCCATTCATGTAGACTTCGGTAATGGTTTTTCCCTATTTCCCACCCAATTTTCCTACAAAAATAAGTGTACAACTAAAAAAAGTAAGTTTTGTTAGACATACACTATCCAACCATACTTCCCAATGGCCCCAGATACGCACCATCCGAAATTGCATGCGTTCCGCCCTAACAGTCAACTTTTTCGTCATCAAACGCTCAAACGCCCCTGCCTTCTGAACGCACATCTATCCTGTTGCAAAATTCATAAAAATATAACCAAACGAATGAAAACATGAATTCTCTGAACATTCCGGTGTCACAAAATCAATTAGCGGGCAAATTCTGACTGTTGTTTTAATGTAAACCATCTCACACAGACCAAATCTACAAGTTCACTTGCAGTTGTCTTATATTTCAGAGGCAAATCTTTGTTTATTTTTTTTCGCAAAAGTGCACAAATGTAATACCGTACTGAACGACTCAAGAAGAAAAGTACAAAACATCTTTTCAAGGCATTGTTTCGCACTTCCTATCCAGCCAAATTCATTTTGGACTGAATCGATTCAAGGATTCAAATCATCAGACAACCGATCAACGTTCCACGAGTCAAAGATGCCACAAAAAGACGGAAACACAAGAGCTTCAAGTAATCTGGACAAAACATAAAGATTTAAAACCATGGCACTCTCGATAGCAGTCTCGATATCTTTCAAAATCAAAGAAAAATTATGAAAACGGGACGGAAGAGCGAACATTAATCTGCAAAACAAACGCCACCGGGAAGGTCACCGGGATTCAGGACCCACTGAGAACAACTGGTAGTTAAGGTGAATGCCAGACTACATCACTTTAATTGAGAGCGTGCGATAAGCAAGAAATCGCCACATTCGTAAAACTCTTGTGGATGTTTTCTGCACACCTGTTGACTAATTTAAGTGTAGTTAAATACAGCCAAGAATCGAAGAAATTGGTGCAAAAACCATACACGATGAATAAAGTGGAGTCTCTTGTGATCTTCGACCTTCCCCTACAGTATTAATGATTTATACTCTGAACTGTATCTCAAGCGCCATTCAGTATCCGACTTTGATGCGTCCCGCATGAGAACAAATGATCTACCACATGGCGAATGGTTGTGATATCGAAAGATGATAACAGAGACCTGAAGCACTATCGATTCATCGATTCTCGTGATAAACGTGTGTTTATACTACATATGGGAATGATTACGACAGTTGGTTTCATCATGTTTTGCACTGCTTGGGAGTTGAATGATCTAACGAAATGATAAATCATTTTGTATTGAAAGATATGTGTTATTATTAAAGCCTAGTTAAGGCACACCAGGTTAGCGTTTGGTTTAGATTTGTGATGATATATTCATCGATTCTCCTGTTAGCATTAATAATGTAAGTAACAATAATAACCGACTTCATTTATTGAATAAAAATTGACAGTGAATAAGGGTGAAAGCAACCGATCAACGGAGTTTCTTAGCTTGAAGAAAGTTAGAAAGTTAGGTGACATCGATATTTCTTGAAGGCAAAACTGTCAGACAACGTAATGTTCACCTGTATCACCTCTCTTCGATTGCAGCTGGTCGTCGTTGTCAGTCATCGGTACTCTGGATTGGGATAAAAGGCATGAAATTCACGACAATTGAACTAAAAAACGTAACTATTCTCTACTTTTTGACGCTATTCTTAATAGGAAGCAGTGAGGGAACCAAATCGCGGATATCTTCGACATCTGCATCCTCGGGTTGCTTTATAATTGCACCCAAAGTATTCTTCATATATTCATATCTCCCATCTGTCTGAGTTCACATATTGTGTTTAATGAATCACGGCAAAAAACTGTTGGCAAAAAGGAAATCAATCCACAATTTGCTTGTGGGCGGAATACTACCAGTTTGCTCTAGCCAAATCACACGAACTTCTTAAAGGAACTCACAAATGGAGCTTGCAGCCAATTACAGCCTGACTCAACGTTTCGGCGCAGTGTTGTAAAACCGCAGTTATGAGGCTGATGTTGTTCACCAATCCGGTTATACCTTCGGATATTTAATTTTCGGTCCTCACTCTTCAGTGGATAAACAGCTCCACCAAGAAACAGCAGTGAGTAGGGTTTCCTCGACGGGAGCTATTTAATTAAGACGCTTTGTCGCATAGAACGATTTCGCCAGGTGCAGTGGGAGAGAGACCAGTCACAATCCGAGACACCAGCCCGTGACAATACAGAGACTTGTGTCGCGCTTATGTCGGTACAATAAAACTGTATTCTACAGGAAGACAGTAACCATACTGATCATCTTTCGCAAATGTGTCATCCAGAATAACCCAAAGTGATTATCCCAAGTTTGCGACAGATTTGAACATTGAACTCCGACTGAACCGTGTAAGCTTCACGAATTGATAATATCCACAAGATACTATAATGAATTTCGGTGTGCACAGAGCAAATGAAGTACGAACTGAAAAGCAAGGAAGCCCTAGACTGCTTTTTTGACCACTGAGGTCTCCAGGTGGGTCGATGGATTCGTTGATAGGACCTAACCATTTCCAAACAGCTGTCAAGAACTTCTTAGCCTTTCGTGCACGCTTCAGTTGCTCTATACCCGACGAAATTCACCATAGGAGCTATCTAAATCATCCATTACTCTTACATGTCAATTTCTACGACACTATGAGTTAAATGAGAAGATTTGAAGCGGCTTTTAACACAAAATCACTGCATATTTTTCAGTGTGGACATCCAGTAAACTACAAAGGAGACATCGGGATAGCTGGAGTGCATTGATGGAAATATTCCCGACTGAATTACCTCTAGGACAGCGATTTGCAGCGGTATTCGTGTGCATAACCTGTAACTGTAATACACTTTCACAAACAACAGCAAAAGTTTCAAAGTCAATCCATCAGCTGCCCGTACGCAAATAGCACCCGCATTCATTCATCGGATTGAATTCTTTCAGTGATTACGTGAGATAAATTGTAGCTGACTGACCTCAATCAAACACCAAGTGTCCATGTACAACTCTCATATCAATACACGCTTTCTTTCCTCCAACGACACATATCACCTTATTTGATTTCCTCAATCAAGTTAAACAGTACCCGGGACATTGTGCGATCATGAAAAAATCTCAACATTACTCAAATGCTCTCTATAACAACAAAGACGAGTTTGTCCACTATTGTTAATCCTCACGGATGCACTCCGATGATGCTGAGAAGGATACGCAATTAATGTCATCCACTCACATTCGATATAATCTTTCCGTGCTAATCCTATCCTTGTTTATAAAGGGGTGGATCGGAATCTGTCGATTATGTAAACAGGTCAAATTCATCCCATATTCGTCAAAAGTTTGTTTTGAACGTTTCGGATCGATAAGAAATGCAAAACAAAGACAAACAAGAAGCTGTATACATCACAGTAGTTTCCACCAAAACAAGGTCACCCTAAATAGCCCTGAAGCCGCCGGGGTTATTTTCCTCGTTTGATAAATGCTTATTCTTGCTCTGATGAGCATCACACTGGCAAACACTAGACAAAAATTGTCGCCGTTGTATCTCACACCATTGATTCTGTTCCCTCCCGTTCAAGCGTCGATTTGGAGCAGTTTCATTCGGACCGTCGTCCACTATTCGCATAACAGTGCACATTGTCCGCGAGTTGACGAAAATGTCGCTTTGGGAACACACGCAACCAGTATCAGTTTGACGTAAGGTGAGATCTGCACAGAAATATGCTTGTGATAATTTTATTTCCAATTCCGTTAATTCACATATGCAATACGCTCGGATTGACGATGAGTGACGTATCCGGCAGGCCGTGTGATCGAATGAAACAACTCATACGTTTAGCTGTTTATGTTTTGGACAGTGAACGACAAATCACATGATGCGCACTTTGTGAGTTACATAACTAGAAAAACTAATTGATTGAATCGCCTGCGCCATAGAATCAATAGTGAAACCAGTAGTAATATGAATTTTAGCCCTGCGCAGTCGTTACCGCCTTAGATTAGAATGCGACTACCAATACGGTCTTGTTTCAGCAAAAGTGCTTTTGTTATCACAAACAGTGAGTGTGATATTAAGCTCGACTGATGAGAAGCTAATTCAACTCAGAGGTTATTAGTAAAATATGAGCCGAAAGTCTTGGAATATGCCCGATCAGATCAATCAACAGGTATTTGTGGTTGTCCTGCAAACTGGAGCGAAATCAGCCCCGGGGAATCAAACTAGTCGTTCCCGTTGAAACGTTATAAAGAAGTTCGAATAAATTAAAAAGTGTCAACAGACAGGGCTTTGATAAACTTACTTTGGAGGTATGCACAGCAAGGTATTATATAAATCGAACGTAGCACTTTTGTGTTATCTGAATGCAAAGTTATTCCCATTGGGGAAAAACTCTTCCGTACAAGTGATTCTCCCAACAGCAGGACAGCATTATTGATCCGCGAATTGAATTGATCATGAAAAGGAAAGTAAACGATAACACAATTTCGACCAACTGTCCTCTTGCCTTTATGTTTTCCTTCATGATTTTCAGTTTCACCGTTAAACCAAGCTGTTCCAGTAGTACAATACACGATTTTTTTCTATACATTCTCCTTCTTTTTATTGAATACATAATGATACAATTCTGAGGAAAGTAGAAGTGGCCAATTAAAAGGCCACAATACAACAAACAATGGTGAAATGAGGTGATGGTGGTAGTGATGGTGGTAGAATACACGTCCTCCGGGGTAATAAATTGGTGACGTTACCATTAGGTCACCAAAATCATGATAATCTTGCTGTATGCTATAACGGTTCCGCCGTTAAAACAAGCTATTTTAGAGTCATGGAAATCGTTCTTGTTCGTATGACACTATGACTAAATTCAGGTAAATTTTCTTGGGGTTTATCTTTAGTTGGCGTATTTCAGCAGGAATATTTCCATTTTGGTAAAAGAGAAATCATGAATTTGAGTCAGGTTTGTGAACTAAGAACGGGGCAAACAATGATAAACGCAGCAAATTTTTAAACATAAATCCCACTTCATAGTTATGTTTCATCTCAGTGAACCTTATCACTATGTAAGAAACACTACCAAGCGACAGTGCAAAGGGTGACACAACTCATTCTCTGATAGGTTGCATACAATCTGTCTACATTTTATAATTCACTACATTTATGTTGCATTTTTCAAAATGCTGGGCCTCGATTGGATTCGAACTTACGCTTGGATGATTCCTACAGCTTCGTGTAGTTTACGCTTTACCAGGTGGGCCACAATTAAACCTCATGGGGCCATTAACCGAAATGGTTGTTGCACTTAGATCTTTGAACAATTTTCTCGGCCTTCGATTTTGTTTACTCGATTGCAGTGTAATTTAGGAAAGACGAAAAGGATCGATATTTATATCATATGCCAGCTAGACTGTTCATAGTCTCGTTTTTAGACCAATCAACAGTAAACACATTTTTGATAACGGAATGCTTTTAATCAAATTACCATATACCGTGAGCAACTGAAGGCAAGCTNNTACCGACTAGCACAACAAAGGCAACCAAGTCCATCCAAGAAATGTTGTGAAAATAAACGAATAAGCAAAATGTGAACCGCCACAGTGCGCTTATGAGTCTGTGATAAGATCACTAAATTATCACCACCGCCACCACCACCACTGCCTGAATTTCTCCATTGTGTTGTATGGCAACCCTGTGATTCCTCGCTTTTCCCTTCCTGAAATTTTTATCATTACGTTTTCCACAAAACAAAGTAAAAATGAAAAAAGGACAATCAGCCGATTCGTATGTGTTATGCAAAAGTTAGTGAACATTTTTTTCTCAACACTTCAAAAAACTTTTATATTGTGCCTTCTTGTCAAACCAGGGGAAAAATGGCCATTCTCAATATCATATATATATA
>UZAN01039484.1:105875-126319 GCA_900618425.1 Echinostoma caproni
CGCCGTGAAATTCAGCGATCGCCTTACAAATGAGTAGGTGGACATCCTTGCGTAGGTTCAAATGCCACTGAGGCTACTAGACGTTTCACAATTAAAATACAAATGCAAGTCTTTGGAGTGACGCAGACATGCAACAGGAGCTCAAAAATTACTTGTCAAAAAAACAATAAGATGCGCCATCTCAGAACAGACGGAATTCAACTGTTTTGTCTTCTCTCCTAAGCTGTGTACACAAAACATTCGTGTGAACGTTCAACCAGAACAAGGACAAGCGTTTCATTCACTCTACTAAACAAAGTCAAGACAAAGTTAATTGTTCAAATTGTTGTTTGACACATTTGAAGTTTGTATGTCGATCGTGAAACGTTCAGTAGCCTCGGTGGGATTCGAACCCACGCCTAGACGCGGCCTACGCTTTGTACGCGCATGCTCCACCAGCTGAGCTACGAGGCCACACCGATAGCACTTTTTTTCACATTCCAATTTGCTCATCCAACTTACACAGAGAGGCATGTGGCATCCACCAGTTAGCATGTAAGCTGACTGCACTCATCCAACTTACAGAGAGAGGCATGTGGCATCCACCAGTTAGCATGTAAGCTCACATTCGAACTTACAGAGGTATGTGGCATCCACTAGTTAGCATGCAAGCTGACTGCCCCGACAGGTTTTCCTTAGAATTCACCGGTGATTTCACAATCGACATACACACTTGGATTAGATAGGGGGAACTGTTGGGACCATGATATGAATGTCATTATGGTTCAGACCACGAATACTGTTCTCCCGCCCGCTCCCTCTGCCCCATCCAAGTGGGACTGCAGACCCTTGAACATCGCATTGATTCGGCCCAGCTAAGTGATTTTCGTGATGCAGGTCACAGCTTTGTTCTGACGGAAATGTTACATGAATGTTCGAACACAGCTGAGGAGAGAATGAGAAACAGTTGAATTCAGTCTGTTCTCTGATTATGTTTTTATGAAGTAACTACCTGTCACAGAAAGAATCCTCTTTTGGTAACGCGAGTCAATAAGCGGGAAAACACATTCAAGGAAATAGTTGTTGATTGAAAAAGACCAAATGTTCATTCGGTAGACGACTGTACACGTTGGAGACAATTCTTCCGGATTGCAAACCTGACGTGATGAATAATTTGGAACCCAATAATCATAAGCGATTGTTTGTTTAAATAACGACGCCTTAGGTTGGCGTCGCACACAATCAGCAAGGAAACCACGTGTTTCGAAATGCAATTTCCGTGGAGCTTAGTGATATTATTAAAGCATTCCATTCTTTTAGTTATTCGTTATTCTTTAAAACACCTCTAGATTGTTTTTGTACTGGTCTATTTGCTGTTGTTGCGGTCAAATTTCACGCTGTTGTTAATTGAAAAGCCAACGCGAGTATTTAATGTGCGTGCTTCTGCTGTATCTCGAGACTAGAGTGTAGTTTCCCCGAAAGAATCTTCTGATTTTTAAGATACTGAACAACAAGATAGAAAGACCTTGATTTTTACAACTCGTGCCTTACTGAGCTGTAATTTACAGTGCTCGTTGATCACGGAAGTCATGTGTATAGCTGATACGAAAGGGAGACGGATTTAGAACCACTGGATGGCAAGAAATGTCATTGTCGATAAATGCGAGCAATTAATCCAAAAATGGGTCAAAATTATGCCTTGATTGTTCCAAGCGGTATGAATTTTTCGACATTTTGGTCTGTCAAGTGTATTTCATATGAGTTTTGAAGCATTTTAGCTGTTTGAACATTCCTTTTACCACTTAAATTGCCACTGCAGCAACGAATTGTTTGCGGTGATTCACAAGCGGACAAAATGATGAATTGAAGCAATGAGAAAAATATTAAAGTAACAATAAAATAATATTAAAAGGAGTAGAAGACGGGTAGAAAAATAAATTCATTTGAAACGCATTCCTTTCCATAACAGGATCATCCTTTTGTAATTGTTTCTTTGGACCAATGAATTGGCCATACATTTCAGAACGATTATTTGTTACGTATATGTCATAATCACGGATCATGCTACTCACCGCCTAGAGATAAGATAATTTGTCTCCTTGGACTGAACGGATTCAATGGGGTTTAATAGCCGACCGGTTGTTCTTTTTTCAAATCCATAAACGACCCCGTGTTGTTCGAACGCTCTACAACGCAGCGTAAAATGACCCATCTCATCCACGTTATGGGAATCCTTGGCTCAGTCAACCACTAACTGGTACAACCAATGTAAATTCCCACGGACCCTCTGAAAAATACATGATTATTTATGTAGGAAACTGGACAGTTGCGGAACAAATCCACAGCAACTTCGAAGGTAAGGGTGGCATGAGTACTTATACTGCTTCAGAATACTTGAAGGTGAAAGGTGGTGACAGTATGCTATTTCATGCCTATAACTCTTTTAGTGAATTGTAAACTTCTCTGCTGTAGTGCCGTCCTGCAAGATCATAGGATGCCAAGGAAACTGCTTGGGTGATTAAAACTTCATAACAACCATCTTTATGCAGTCGTAATCGGAACCATATTCAATCAGATGAGGTGGAAATATCCGAAACGGTTGTATCACTCATTTAAGCAAAATGCAATTTTAGGGGTATTACATGGCTAATGGAAAGTATTTTATCTCAGTGAAGTATTCTTCATCCTCCCTTTTCTTCAAAATCTCAATTTTTCACATTCCACTAATGAGCATTTTACAGACTGCCGTGTAACATTTCCCCACCCTCCTTTCAACGGAGCCTTTATTTCCACTTAAAATTGATAGGCATTCTAATTTCAGTATGCTTACTTATCTCTGGAGGTAGCCAACCACGCTTAGATGACGAGCGAGCCAACATAAAATGTGCATTGCTTGAAAAAATACCCGTGCCTTTGTGATGTAAAAAGCGTGCATCGCAGCGTCATCACGTTGAAAAGCGAAGGTGTCGAAACAACTCCACGGAGGGACACAATTTGGCTGCAGAAAGACCAATGAGAAGCTAGAGCTCTAGATGAATCAAAATCCAACTGGTTCAAACAGGAATCCCGTATCAAAAAAAACATAGACCATGATCAATCGATATTGCTCCGGTCATACATATTATTTACTCACCTGCATTTCTTTCACTTAGCCGGTCGTTACTCCTGTATTTGTTTCCTGTGTCTCGATATCGGAAAATTTTGGTAGCTGATTATCGGAACGACTTTGATTACTTCTACGATGCTTTAACCGCGCATGTACTTCGAAAATTACAGCTACTACGGGGCACGACATTTTGGCTATTTGAAAGTACCAAGCGACTGAACACACACACCGGGAGGAAGACGCACCCGCACCGACCGACCACAGCCCATCGTTTGTTATTGTTATTCCTTGAAAAATATTTCCTTGTTTCCGATATAACATCAATGATAACAAAAATGTGATAATTGTATCCAGTGTTTTTAAACGCTTCTCTTCAGTCAATATAATTCCACACAATAAACCGGTGTTTTGGAGATCAATTTGATGCTCACTCTTCTTCTTACAGCTCGGTGAGAGGCAATTTGAATTATCCACTGCAATAGTCTGTTGATCTTATCAACCCGCACTCCGTTCTACCCACTCCGAAACTGGTTAGTGATGAATCAAAAAATGCAAAGCTTCTTTTTTTTAAAAAGATGTCTTCTTACTTTCTTTTTAATTATTAAAAATATAAATGTACAGTTCACTTTTAGAAAGGCGGGTGCGACCATAGAAGGGCTGTCTGAGAACACACAGAATTGAAGAAGATGAGCACTGGCAAAGCAAGTCGAACCCCGGACTTGACCCCGACTGCGCATCGCTCAGAGTAATCCTCTATTTTTACTTAATTGCCGGAAATACTGGTGGTCATTCGTTACAGACGAGCCACCGATTTATGTCCTCATAAACACAATAATGTGCTTTCTTTATACGGATATGTATCTGTACGAAAGCCAGCACCTTTCCTTCCTACACTTGAGACTTGATGTCTCCTCGTACCAGTGTGAAAAACAGCATAACTGACTGGCCAACACTTCATCCCCCGTGGTTTGGGACGTAGAGGCATCACACAGCTACCAAAAGTTTATCTGAAAATACCGAATCATATCTGAACGTCCCATCGAACATGATAAATTTCTATAAAGGGGTCCGAAAGTGGTACAGAGGCCATGAAAGTCTTGTGAATTGGTCATTAATGAAGGAATCGAATGATATTTGTTGCCACATTCCATTTCGGTACACTGGTCAATAAAAACCCCGATGTTCAGTGGCATACTAAATATTTCGGGGTATTTCCCAGTGAAGAATGACTGTGCGGTTTCGTGCACCGAAAATGAACCTTGTGAAACGTTGCCGAAATTTGATAGAAAAATCTAACTGTCATACAATTTTGGTGTGAACAAATATGTTTTATGCGAATAATGTCTTGCTTAAACACGCCCACAGCTCTTTTATGGTTCCGGCTGATATAGACTTGAGTTGAATTGTCCGCATAACCATGCTCCTGGAAAACGCACTGTCTGCGTGCGTTTGCTTAGGTTGGTTGTCCTAATCCTCTATCGTACGTAATGCATCAGACAACAACACCAGGGTGAAACAGGTTTGCATGTTTTACTAAGCCACATGAACACGGTTATTTCTTTCATCCACGTAAAAGTACTGGATTCACCGCTGTCTGTTTATGCGACTGAAGACGAGCAGCATGTAAAATAATGAGAATGCAACCAAAAATGGATTGTCTAGAGACCTGATCCAGGTCAACCGCGTTCAGTGACTATTCACCGGGTTTACTGTAGTGGATTTGGGGAATGCGGGGCGAATGACTACTACCGGTCAATACAGAGTAGGGCTTTGGGTATTATTAGTTCGTGCAATCAATGCACAATTGATTCGATCATAGCAACGGTCAATGAATTATTCGCGAGAGGATTTACGCCAGATGTGCTTGTGCAGGCTCTCAAGCGTAGGCGCTTCAACTTTACAGCTGGCTGATGGCTCTTATCACCACTAATGAATATCCGGCCATGCTTCAACAATAGAGACCGTGGACCGGTAGTTGCAATTTAGAAAACTCCGTATTGGGATTTGAAAGTTAACTCATTTAGTTATGCTTTAGGACACGCATTGTGTGTACCAATATGTAAAATCAGCTATTCATTTCAACATTTTGAAACTACCGTATATGATGAATTGCTCAGGGTTGAATCCCAAATCGTTGTTTGGCATGGAATATCCTGCAATCGGTAATACTTTGTCTTTGCTTTCATATTAGTCACCTGAAGTATAACAGCCATTTGCCACCGTTTGTTTTCCTCCGCCTTGTACTCTTTGATGCAGTCTTACACTTGCACCGAAAATGAACTCGACGTTACAGACTCCCCTCAACTTCAGTGAGTCTCAGCTTTTCTTTCCGTTGCTAATGCGTCTTTTATTCCCAGTCAGCATATCACTGCTGTTCAATTCGACTCAAATCTTTCGTGGCCTCTTTATTTTGTGTATACTGCGTTGTTCATTTACAATATTACTTGCATATTACTACATATTATTATTACTACATACTGTGTAGCTCATCACCAACCGCATTATTCAGTTACCAGTCTGGCGCTGCTCAGCATAGTGCTACGTTGTATTAAGCTACCCAATCCTAAGAAATGGTAGATTATCCAGATATTAACATGACTACGCTTCAAGCCTGGGTGCGCAAGTTTTATTGAGGCATAATTACTCTTCTTGCTGAGAACGGATCATTCCTTCCAAGTGTGTGCACGCTTTGCAGACCGCATTTCTTTTGTCAATACTTTGAATTTTGGGAAAAGGGAAGCGACTTTGAAAGTCAGATAGTGGTGGTGGGGTTTGAACACACGATCACCTGGGGCAATAAGTTGCTAACTTTCATCGCTTCACCCCCACTACTGTTAAGTTAAACCCTAAGCACGCTTGGATATGTGAGGAAAGGTATCAACTGAAGGTTCGTTTCGAATTCGAATGACATTATATTTTTCAGAGATTCTGGCAGCAAGATGATCGGTTATTGGAACTGCATTGCACTGGCAAACGGGGTGGACACATCAAAAGATGTCTTTCCTGTTGGAATCCAATATGTTTGTCCTGAAAGTTGGATAATGAATAGTCAAAATTTGATCGGCGTTTCACCACACTAATCTTTGAACCCACCATCCCAACATTGGCACGTGCGTCTGAAGCTATTTCCGTAGCCCAACAGCTGATGTAAGCATATGAATGGCGTATGTTAGTTCCGCGAACGGTATTTAACTTGCAAAATGGGTGATGATCAGACTATGCGCGTGCACTGAATAGTTATCGGGTTACAAACCAAGAGATTACTCAATTGAAAAAATCAATTCAAATATGTTTTCCATTTTCTCGGTCGTGGTTTGAATCTGGGGGTGTTTAAATATTCTGAGTCAAATTAATAACTTAAACACGCAAAATTTGACTTCTGACAAATCTCTCGTGCATAGATGCGTAACAAGGGCTACATTTTTAATCTTGGATAGCTGTCGTAAGGTGAACTGCGGTGAACTTAGTGAGTGGTTTGTATTTCCTTCACAGCTCTTGTAACTCGGCATATTTTGCTTTAGTTAAACTCACTTATTTTCTGTGCAAATATATTATCAGTGATTCATATACGTCCATATTTGTTTCTTGAACCGGCTTCTGCTAGTCACACGCACATTTGGGTTCAATTTAGCTTGATCGACATGTTTCAGTCCATCTTGCACGACCTCAATCCGGCCCCGAAGCGAGAAACCGTGACCGAGTTGAAATGCTGTCAGGTGGTGGTGGCGTAGTGGTTTAGTCGCTGTCACCGGCGTGCTTTGGACCCTATGGTCCGAGGTTTGAGCCCCGCCACCGCCAACTGACTTTGTTGGTAGGCAGCTCTGTTGTCGTCCGGTTCAATACCACACCTAAACTATCGGGGCCTTGTGTGGTTTACCACTTCAAGTCCCGGGAATCGGGTTGCCGGTTTTCACCACTACACAACAGGTCCTTGTGACTATGGGGTTCGCCCAGTCAGCTGTTCATCACACTTAGATGTATAATAAAAAACAAGCCACTGAGCATGCAGAATGTCTGTTGATTGTTGTCGCCATCATTGCCGAAAGGTTCTTCATCTTATTAGAGATTTGCTTCATACCCGATAGCAGGCATTTACTACATGTTGCTGTTGATTGTTCACTCTTCTTACTGAAAGGCAGCAAACAGTTGTTTGAATATGACAATACTTATGTAGGAAACGTGGTGAAATAAGTCGGAAAGGTTCTGTCTTGGTTAACTGAGACAATAATTGCATCCTGATGGATGTTTTCATCGCAAGAAATTTCGTTAGACATTATTATTATTATCACAGAAATCGTTGTTTTCATCACTTGCTTACATTTCTAATTCGTTTTCGATTTTGCGAGGTCAAACAATTTCAAGGACGTGCAGTTTGCTCGTAAGATTGTTTGGATAAAACTCTAATAGTTCAATAACTTTGGGTTGGTTATCCGGATTTAATTAAGTAATCAGTCGATTCATTTTTCATCACATTAACCGTTTTTCTATTATTCTGTGACTCCATCTCAAGCCAACCGATCATGCAAGGAACTGCTCCTCCTAGCCTTGAGATCAACGGTTAGACAAATATCCCAATTCTGCAGGTGCACCAAGAATCGAACCCGAAATCGCAGCGTGAGGTCGGATTTTAGCTAGCAGTGAAGCATTTGGTAAAAAGACTTTGTACTGATCAGTTATTAGTGCCTACGCACGCATTCGTCCATCCGTTCCTATTTTCCATCCAAACACGTGATGCAGTTGTTTATGACAGTAACTTTCTAAGCTGTTTTGTCCATGAGCCAGCTTGACCTAGTTTTAGGCCGTAGTTTAATCGATCGGAATGTTCTCAAAAACATTCGTTCAATCGTTCTCCCGATTCCGATCAGCGTGCTGCCTTAGCGCGTTCTGATTTCTTGGGTTTAATAACCAATCCCTGAACAATATTGTGCATTTGCATTGTGATTGCCATTCGGTCTTAAAAAGTAGGATTTCTTTGTCGCACTTATGCCTAGATCCATTGAAAAACAACCAGCCATGCGACAGCTGGTTTCAGCTGACCAAGTCTGACACCGTATATACTGTCTGATTGGTTCAAGAAACAGGTAAAGCAACTTCATAAGTTTTGGGGGAGGCCGCTCCTTTCTTACCATATTCGACTGACTTACCTCTTGTGTTGTACATAGATAATTTAGCACAAGCTGTCTTTGATCGATAGGAGGCTCTCAACTTGAGACAAGTGTCTATATCTCGGACTATGCATTTTACACTGGTCGTTAGTCTTCGACTTTTACCGCTCAGTATGTGAATATTTACCACCAATTTGGGTTGAATATTTAAACTTCACGGACGGTAATTACTGGTCACGTTGTCAAACGTTCATGAAGCAAATGTCAGACATTGATTGATTTCAACTTCAAATCGTCTTACCAGACAGTGTTGGGTAACTACATCTATCTTCGCTGTCTGTGATACATCAAGTTCTCTAGGGTATCTTTCATTTTCAAATCAGCTTTGAAACGAGCCCAGCCTATGGTTTCCAAATAGTACTTGAAACACTGAGAAGGGCAGACTGCCATAAGGTCGTTTCGGTAAAAGAAAGGTGAAAACCAGATACGCGAAAGATTGCGTCGAAAATAATCCACCGTAGGTTGCATATTGGCACAATCCAATCCGTTTACCCAATAGTGAGGGATGGAGGGTTGCTCTGCGATTGTGCAATAGTCATATTGCACTTGTCTAATCGACGGTATCAATGAGGCCTACATATCCTTTAACCAATCGGTACAGTGGTTATTGGTTCGCTCCAGGTAGATGATATTAAACGTGAGGATTGAATCGAGAGAGCTGATTTTGCGGCATCTGTTTCCAGTGACTCATGACACAATGACTCGCTAGTTTAAGTATTATAGAGATGAACTGAGATGGACTGTAACTTTGATAGATAAAATGAAGTAGATCTACATAATATTAAATAGATTTTGGAACTAGCCATTTGTTTTCAATGTGATTTGGTTCCAAACCGAAATGGAGATTTTTGTGCATTAGTAATCATTCAACTATAAAAAGAAAATGAACGAAAAATCACAAGTAAATTATGTTGAGTAAAGCGGGTTCCACAACACGAGCAACACCGGTATTGGTCATCAGTAACGCGTGTTCCCAATCCATTGTCTACGTACAATGAAGAGGTTGTAATGCTGCAGGAAGAATACCACATATGAATACTCACATGATTACGATGGGCCAGGTGAACAATAATTAGTTGTTACGCAATTACCAAAGGCACTTTGAGTTGAGTTAACAAATAAGGGGAGACTAGAGTGGAAAATGTTAGAATAAAAGACGTTAACATAAAAACAGCTACATAATTAAAGCTAGTCAACTTCAAATGATACAAAGATGAATGTGATTATGTGGTACCGAATAAGAGAACAGCTAATTTCAGCAAAGAGAAGAGCTGATTAAAACGGCTATAGAAAGGCTGTGAAATAGCAAAACAGGTCAATTGACCCACCGTAATCATGTAAATATCCACAGATGGTCTTCTTCTTGCAAGCTTGCAAATAAGTTTGCTCAACGTCCTATCTAGCCGGATCGATGAAACTTTACTATTATTGGTCTGCCACGCAACTGGTATTCACGCGGAAAAATCTCATTAGTTGTAAACTAGCTCCAAGGCAGTGTTGACTGTAGCCTACAAGAAACATGTTTTACGGATCTTCGTGCCATAAATAAGGAAGCTATAGTCGCTTAGAATACCCGTATCAGTTACTGATGGTTTTTTTTACGGAAAACTGTCATTTGTATTTTGCGAACAAACTGACACTATCTTGTTTGTTGTGGTTCGTTATCATGCAAATATAGCACAATATATAGTGTATGTCTGCCATGCTCTATTATACTGTACAATACTACAGATAAGGTTTCTCGATGAATTCAGAAAGTAATTCGGACATTCGCAATCTCTGATTTTTAATTGCTCTCCAGTTTGGATGTGGGTTGATTTAGAGTCAATTATCATTTATTCGGACGCTTCAGGATTAATCACGTGCTGATAATCCGGTCAAGTGTTTTCACAGAGTGCTTTTGATCAGGTATTATGAAGACGATGCCTGATTGCCCCCAATGTGGGTATAATACGAAACTGCATATACCTAAACAGTCCCATTTAAACTCTTCATAGAGGTTAAAACACTTCCGTCACGTCGGCTGTGATGAATGTCAATGACGGCACTCGTGATCGACTTAACTGCTGCGCTACTGAGAATGATGCTCATGTAAAGACACCTGGTCCTGTGGCAAACACAGTTTCATCCCGTCTTATACTGTTATCGCAGGTGAATTTAGATGGAAGTGGTTGCGATTACAGCTCGTTCCGTTCTTTCCTTTTCGTTCCATTATTCTTTAAACTAATGATTGTCATCAGTCAGAAACAAACTGATTCTATTCTCAGAGGCTAATGTTTTACGGAACATTTCTCCGAGTTATGATGGCCAATCAGTGAAGGTCACCAAATTACTTCCCCGAAGAACATGTATTCAAATCCCGCGACAACCCACTGACTTTCCCCACTCTGTGTTGTACGGCAGTAATTTGCTTGACCTCTTCACCCCTCCTAAAAATTGTATCATTCTGTATTCCGTAAAAGGAGGTCAAATTTGAAAAACTGATATGATAACAGTAATATGAAAACAATCTAGCATCGATAGTTGAATCGAGTTGCAAACCGAACTAAACATATGCTTGTAACAGTGCTATTTTCACTATGCGATTTAACCACTGGGAATAAGTTTATTTATTCTCTTCTTCCTGAAGAGTTCGCTTTTCTTTCCATGAAATATCATATGTGACGACATTTGGTTTTGGACCTCGTCTATGTTGACATTCACCTGGTCTTCATTTGTGCTGTGAAATCCAAGCACATATTTTGACACAATTTTAGTACGGATTACAGAGCATCCTAGTTGAGGACATTGGTATGCACCCCACCCCCTTTACCCGATCGTCTTCGTCTTAGGGTAATTAGAATGCAGAAGATTTGAATGTGAACAGAAAGTTAGTCAGTTTTCACATACTCAGTTACGCTTATCCTCCGATTGACAGTCTTTTTGGAATTGAGGCTGTAGGTCGGTCAACTCCAATCAGCTATTACCATTTTGAAACGAGGAAACTACTCATCGAACTTGTTGAATTATAGAAAATCGTAGTATTGGTGAACACATGAAGCGCTACATGTAATGACCGTCAACCGTGGCAAAGTTGAATCTTCCGGCGTCCTTCAGCATGGAGTTTCACACAACTTGCCCACAGTTGATCCTCCATGCTGTTTCATTGATTGTTAGGTTGCTTCGGTGGAGCAGCGTAAGTAGCAGCCAAAGGAGTTCATTCACGTTAGATGCAAAATGAAATGCTTCTCACCTATGCCGCGCAGATTCTTGCTACGAAATACCCTTTTTTGCATCACATTTCAAGTGAAACATGGGTTCTTGTAATAAGTTTATTACACTGAACTATCTTACATAAGGGTTGGTGGGAATGCTGTTGAACTTTATATTGGAGGAGGTCTGGAGAATACCGTTACCCCGGACAACTACTTTTGGCAACCTGGAGCTGTCCGCCTGTTCCAATTGATAATAAACCACGAAATCAAAGTGAACTGGTCCAAAATGAGTAGCGTATCAGATAAAGAGATCTCGCCACAAAGTTCTCATAAATTTAGGCCCCCCTCCCCAAGGAGTTTCACAAAATTACTAAATTGTTTTGAGCGCCTTATTTTAAATAATAAATAGAACTACACGCACCCGACGTCAAACAGGTGAAGATATCTATTGCAAAAGATTCTGTAAAATTTTCAGACCGCGTCTGAACCAATCAGGTCAAAAAATCCTAATTGTGGTAAAAAAAAAGCACCCTTTGTGATTCATGATGAAATCGAACCTGGCACTTCAATAAACGTCTCGACGGAGATTCGGAGATTACCTGCTGCCACTTGGAATACAATCCACGACTCGTTGTTTTCCTTTGTCGATACTTCACTGAGTGATTATCGTCATTTATCGCAATTCCAATGCGATTCTAATGTAAGGTAGTGTTAAAAAGATTAGTTTTGCGGATTGTTAGCGGGTATTGATGTAGGAATCAAAACCACAGTGGGACTAAACCAGTCATTCCCTTTGAGGTAGGTCATTGTGACTCCAGGTATGGTTACCAGATCTGACCTAAGTTTCTCCTGGGTGAAAGGGAGCGTAACTGACCGAAGCCTTGAAGGCTGTTTACATGCGTTTGGTTATTTTAATAACATTCAGTGTTCTGCCATTTACAATCCCGAAAATCTGATCAAACTATAAGAATTTGAAAGAATTACTTGGAAGTTCTAAAACATCGATCCAATAGTCGTATCCTGTTCTTTCCCGGAATATTCATTTCCTTTAAGCGGACCTATAGTAATTGTAGTAGCACTCAATGAATATGAAACATGAATCACGTAGTACGAATCACGGAATACGAATCACTGATTGGCAAACACGGACGTCACGTAAGCACTGGATCGCATCGGCACTTGCATGCAACATTCCACCTAATCGAGACACGAGGAAAAGGCCACAGGAGTAGTAGTTAGGTTATTGAAAGAAATGAGGGGTATTAAATAATGTGTACAAAACAAACACATTGGTCATCTGGGCCTCTGTCAATCGCGTTCTAGTATTTCTGCCGTTCTTCTGCTTCTGTCTGGGCCGTACGGGTTCTCATTGGCTGATATAATCGGCCTATGGTTTGTAATTCAGAAGCTGTGGCACACACGCGCTTTGCTGACGTCAACCGTGAAGCTTTATTGATCGCAGTTGTCCTAAAACTGTAACGTGTCGCCTTAGGGTATGCTAGGCTAGGATCACCACCGGGCCCCTTTTCGACTCTGACTACAGCGTATCCTCATTGGACAAAAACTGAATGAGCGTTTTCATTTGTTTAATGTATATAGCCTGAACACCCGAAAATACAAGTTTCAACACATGGATATGTGTAAATGAATCCTGACAAAAAGAGTTTCATTTTTTACTTCTTTGAAAACCAAAGCCTGAACCGAGATGCCAAAAAGCGCTAGACAACTGTTTTGACCTGTTCGGGTCTCAACAGCAGTGTATGTTCATCAACTCAACTGGGGATCGAATCCGAAGCCTCACATGCAGAGCGTAAACAGATTACCCACTTGACCTCCAGGCAGCTGATCACAAGTTTTCATCTTGTCTTCACACGATACAGCACTACCAATCACGCTTCAATCACGGGACGAATTTATAATATAATCAACTGAAATCCTCCGTTAGTTTCGTTCTTTGAAAACTGTCTTTATGTTTTTGTTGCAGAGACCATAATAAGGTAACCGACCAATGGAACCGAAATCTCATACTGAATTCACATGTGTGTGAGTTACATCTTCAATGCAGAATTAGTCTACTCATTATACCACGGATTCCCCTCACAGCTATTCATACATAACTCCGCAAACACTTGGAAGCAAGGGAGAATTCTGTCCTACTCCCGATGGTGTTCGTCGAACTATCGTTGTCCAATGATCTGGCTTACTCCCTGTTTATACTCTGTCTATGCGTAGTCTAAGAAGGTCACGGACAGCAATTTCCGACGGATTCTACTCTTGAAGAGATTCTCACTGTGGCGTTTTGAGCTGTCTCTTATTCCGGGCTGTGACATTCTGGTTATACGAAAGTGCTGAACGAAAACTGAGCATGACAGCAAAGCTACTTAGTTTCGAACGCACTATTACTACGGTGTAGTCCAATATAGCCATTAGTTTCCGCGAAGGGAACACGCTTCTTTAAATTGGTAACCAATATAAGCTCTTGTGTACCCGCACTACCACGCCGTCATAACTATATTGTTCTATATCTTTCCACCATACTGGTCATTCGAGAACAACTGGCTAACGATTTCAATCAGAAGCTTCGATAAATACTTCCACGTCACTTGCTTTTCACCTCGTTCACTATAATCCCATTATTTTACGACTACTCTTGTGCAAAGGTTTTATATCAAAATATTCCCGGTAAGAAGTTGAAAATAGGTCCATCTGATAGCCAATTCAAGTTTACTATCGACTTGACTCGATAAAGGTATGAGACCAGTGCAGCTTGCACACTCGGGTAAGCCAACCAATGTGGTCTACCTTGAGGTGAACGTTTTTGCGTCACAAACCCCTATAAATCTGGTGCAGGATGAAACAATGCAGAGTTAGCATAGAGCCGAACTGTCATGCACCGGTGAGCCCCCTCACTGTCAATAAAACGATGCTCAGTGAGTGCGGTTGGCTCATACCCAAAGAGACATCTCGCTGTTTTTCATTCTCTGGCTCGAATTATTCAAGCAAATGACTGCATGAAGATTCGATTGTTGTTTTTCTCACTTTGCATCTTTGCGACAGATCATTTAATGGATATCACTACTCACCACATGAACAAGGCTTGTCGATAAGCAGAAAGTTTGTGTGCGTCTATTGGACTAGAACAATGAAATCGGGAGTGCGTAATTGTTCCTGCTTATCTCTTTGTTGATCATGACCCTGAAACACAGTTTTTGTTATAGCTCCGCAACCCAACACACAACACACGAGGCAGCGTGCCAACCGGAACCGATTTTATGAAGGACAAGCGACAATGCATCAGTCGATTAGCTGTGACCGAAACGTGGGTTAGTGCACTTCATAGACAAAAATTCGAGGCAATATCGATTATCGTGAGTCAAAAACAGCCACATCCTGCAATCGGTTGGTTGAATGCACACGTAACATTCGGTTCGAGTTATACCTGTCCAGTAGCTTGACTAGGCAGTACTCTCGCCACTTTAGTCTTAGAATTTCAAGTTATCACCTACACATTTACCCGTTTATAAGAATACAATTGCATGACCAAATGGTGAAAATTGCAGTTGGTTTCTAAGACTACAATTTCTGTCAACCGGCAGAGGCATAGTTTGACAGCTAAGTTATTAACGGGAGCTGGGGACAGTTCGATAAGATGCAGTCTAGTGATGCCATCGGGTTGCACTGGCCCTCATAAAATATTCGGACTCATTAATGTGGCAACAAGTGGGGACGCTGAAGGTCTGTACTCAGATTAAATGGATTCGGGGTCATGGTATTAAAAGATAATTGAACTTTCTTAGTAAGCTGCAACATGGTCAGTCCTTTTCAACAACATGATTTAAGCGGCTGGGAATACCAGTTCTGTTGTTTCATGCAATGA
Source organism: Echinostoma caproni (assembly GCA_900618425.1). Lineage (NCBI taxonomy): Eukaryota > Metazoa > Platyhelminthes > Trematoda > Plagiorchiida > Echinostomatidae > Echinostoma > Echinostoma caproni. Next base: position 121,197 of record UZAN01039484.1, read on the forward strand.
GTTTTGTTGGTCTGATCCTACGAGCGAGGTTGATGATGATAACCGTTGTCTCATAACATGATTAATTCAATAAACATTCAGACCAGCGGTTAGTTGACTTAAAGGATTTGTCGACGACATGAATCAATTTTCTGCGGCGTTCACAATCATTCATGCGAGAGCTACAAAGGAGATCACTCGAGTTTGTTTGCAAGCCGAGGATTCTTGTGCAACAGCAATGTGTTGCACGGATTTCAGACTCATTTCGCGCGTATTGACTCATGCGCAAGTGTGTATGTATTCTCATTCCTATGGTAAATTGGAGTAAGATCATTCCATTTCCCTCAGACAATGATTGTTGTATAAACTGATGACAAAACCTGTTTCAGTGTGAAATATCTAGAAAAACACACGTCTGGTGTTTGCAGAACCGACAAACTAATGAAATGAACCCCAAATACGGAAGCAATGGTGGGGACTGTTTTCGAAGATAACATCTTTGAGGGCGTATTCATAAACTTGAATTCATTTTTGATATCACTTTATTATGCAGGGGAAAAATATACCGAATAATGAATGAGTTTGTTTGTCGGCGAACTGGATAGACATGCACTGATGATCACCTTTGTTCAGCCTATGTCTGAGAATGTGGAGAACAATTCATCGATAATCTGGTAGATAGCTCCCAGGCGGTTGTTGTCTCATAACATTAAAATTTACAAGTTTAGCTAAATACTGGAACTTCAAACATGTGAACCGTATGCAACTACGGAATTCGTTGGGACGCTTAACAAGTGAAGTGTGGGTTTTGGAAACAAAACACACCAGTTGAAACACGATTTCTTTACAATATGATATTTTGCCCCGCTTCAGTTAATTAGATCTACGATTAATGCAGGTCTGTTTAGACAAATACTATAAGACGAGTTTCCCTACAGGTGGGAGGTGAGTTTTGATCGGACCTTCCCTCCTTCCATCCTCTTACCCAATTAATGAGAGCTGAAAGAATGAAATACCGCGAGATGCTTGCTTGATCGTATTTTTAATCAATTCCTTACAATTCGACTATTGCTCAGAGCCGAATCAGTATACTAAGTAGTCAAACCGTGCATTGTACACACCCCTGTAGGTTTGAAATTTTATCTTCTCTTTACGTAACCGTATTGATCCTGATATGTCAGTCGATATTTATCAGCCCGTTGGCAGTTGTGGTGTTGTTTGTATAGGCAGAGCAAAACGACAAGTGGTTCGAAGGTTGAACGTAATCGTGCAAAAGTTCCCCGTGCACTCACCGGTGCAGTGCATTACCAGGGTGTGAAGCTTCGTAAGAAGTCGGGCACCGACTGTCACGAAGTTTCCAGCTGATTTGACGGAATGATTCATAAGGAAATCACGAAACCGCAATGTAATGCTGATTGCGCTACATGTGAAAGCACTACGATTTTGTCAACAACTCCATCACTGCGCACACAAACAATAATTCATCTAAAGATATTCCCAACCTACGCGCGGTATACAGACTGGATCGCAGTCATCAGACACTGCACCGCACTGCCTTACGCACAACTCCTTGAATAGACAAAGATCGGTGTTGTGAATGTTCCGGGAGAATTCACCTGCTCTGACCTGGGCAGCCTGGGAGCGTTCATCCCAGGAGAAAATTATGGAATGGTGTTTTGTTATAAGGATTGTACTTCAATGATTTGTTTGGCGCAGTATGGACTAGGAAAAATTTGATTATATATATATATACTGTGACCAACCTCAGGTAAGAGAGACAGGCAAACAGCTACACGCCTACACGAACACACTTGCACTGCGACACGCTGACTCGAATTCAGACCTCTGGAACCACTGCGCAAAGACAGGTCACGAGGTCACTATCAACGATGTAAAAGTAGCGACAAGGGCAAAGAAGAAGGGGGAAAGTCTGTTCCTTTTAGGGCTGTTTTTGACCAACTCATTCAGTCAACAAGTGGAAATCGATAAACAGTACGCAACGATTGTACAACCAATGAGGAACGCGGGATTGATGGACAAACAAGGCGACGCAAACCAAGGCGCGAGGTACAAACAAACGCAATTCATTCACGCAAATTATTGTTTGACAACGTGGCCTAATCCGGATCCGGACGGCACCAGAAATACTATCACCCAGTGCTCACCTTCTCCTTCCCAATATATATATATATACATATATAGTATCCATGTTCAATATTCGCCCTGATAAACGGATGGCACACATGTCTCTTGTTTACATTATAAACAACATTCGTATGAGCTGCTGTATGCTGTTTTTTAGGTCGACCTCCGGAATCAGGTTGCAAATGCTACCTTATATTCAGTCACATATTTAATGAAATGATTTTGACACCGAAATGATCATTGCATGAGACTGCTACAAAATAAACGCGATCAGAAAAGCGACGGAGAAAATTCCATTGCTAAATAACATTCATTATGTGTAATACATAAACATATTGCAGGTTTTGTAGTCCAGATAGGAAGTGATTGAAAAGCAAACGAATTAGCAAATATTGTCCCTAACTAATTCTGTTCCAGAACAGTGCTTTTTTACAGCTGTTCTCCACATTACTCCAAGAAAGGAAAACACACCATCCGTGTCAATAAGTGAATTATTTTTTGGGACTGTGCTACCGCAGAACTTCTTGCTATATTTCAAAACTGTTTAGCGTGTTGTTTTTCTGTTTCTGGACCAATGAATTTTTGCCGTCACCCAGCACTATTGATACCTCGTGGATGTGGGTTTCCTGTTTTGGTGAATACGTTAACTTTTAGCGTGTTCAATGCATTTCATTTTAGACGAATTGTACAGGAGGGACTTCCGAGTAGCACGGGATGTTTGTTTCTTTCTGTGTTATTATTCTTCCTGCCGGAAATCCGTTCGGGCTGGCGTCAAAACAACAGTCTACATTTTTATGTTCATTCATTTAAAACGTTTGCCCCTGATTGCTTACTTTAAGCATACAACTCTCCCCCTCTGACCTTGAAAAGTTCACGGTTTGAAGCCCAGACGAGACACAAAGACAGCATGCAATGCGGATGAGTTCCAGTCAGAATAACATAGCCGTACATTGTTCATTGTATACTAATGAATCCATTGCTACGATAAACTAAAATTCTCAGAGTGAATATTTATTTTCATTTGTCAGCTTCAAACTGTCTGTTGCAGCGTGGTTTGTCACCAAATAATCAATTACGTGACTCACTATATTGAGATCATTATGAAACAATCCTAAGCTTTTATCACATGGATAACCAAGTGGTTAGGTCACCAAATTGTGACCCGGAAGTCCCGGGTTCCAACCGCTCCACCGTCGTCCGTTTTCCCAGGCAGCCTTTGTTTGGCCGCGGTCTCCCTTCCTGAATGTTGACTGTACATTTGTATATGTAATAAATAAAAAAGGAAGTAAAAAGACATTTAACAAGAAATTAGCATATTGTCATTACAATTTGATTTAAAATTCAATCGATTGCATTACAAACTTCTCTCAGCTCTGTTTTCACTTCCAACTTGCGAATGTTTTGCTTTCTAATCTACCGGCACTGGGTGTTTTATAAGCAAGTTGGTTCTCACATATCGTTTTTCAAAGAAATAGATTGTGGCTGATTTAGAGTAATGGAGGAATCAAGGGCCTCGATGGACATGCAACCTGGGCTGGGACATCATGAACACACACACATTCACCTATGTGAACAGCATTCACTCTATCAGATGAGATGCAGTACTCAAACTGCCCTGGACCAATTCAACTTCCCAACACGTGTGCAACTAGCTGTACGTTCGATCTATTTCTCATAAACACATACGTTAGAAGCTAAATTTGAACCCTTGGGACTGTGATTAGCCATCCGCCTCTTTGTGAAAATAATCATATTTACCGGTATCGGATGGCAAGATTTCAAATAAATAAAACCTAGCTAGTTGACCGCAACAGTTTCTAATTATTCACCCTGGTAAAACCCTATCGATGAGGCAAACTCTTTATTAATTCAAATATGATTAATGAGTTCATTGGCTTTGATCGTTTCTAGTCGTCAATTTCACAAAACTTCTTATAACAAATAAGAAAAATTTTGCCTCTCTGTCCAACTACCTGGGCAAAAACGAAAGGGCAACTTGCAACAGTTCATCCCCCTGGATCCGTCAATACTTGCATCACACTAAATTGGTACCAGTGTCGTGCAAATGTGAACGGGTAAACACTCACCATCATTTAAGAGATTATTTGCAATTTTTTCCGAGAAAATAAAAGGGTTTTCCGCCAAACTTTCATATCGAGCGAAATTCACTGACGTTTACAATAAAAAAAAGCCGTATCCAGATCCACAGACGTCTGTTTTAAACTAGAATTCCAAGGAGGTCGTGTCTTCACTCCACTCCACCGCTAACCCATCCCAACCATAAAACGCACAGCTCCAGTAACAAGTTTGGCTAACCAATCTGATCATTATTGTCGACCACTGTGATTTAATCGGAAACGCGGTGAACCAAACGGTCGCGCTGTTTAGTGATTCAGCTAAATGCAAATGATCGGGTCGCAGATGAACCAACCATTTTTGTTCTACAAAAGTCGGCGCAGTCGATCAATGTGAACGAATGCAAAGCCGGATGAGAATTTCGCGCACGCCAAAGCCTTTACCTATTTTGGTAGTGTTCAATCATGTGTTGCGCGAATCGCTCAACATTTCTCCATCTCGTCCTCTGCGTGAATACTCTAGATTGTTTTTCTGCTTCCCGTGCTAAGTACCATCATTGATAGAACACGGTGGGTTCTAGGTGTCATTTTTGCAAGATTTTGTGGGAGCCCACAAACTGTAACAGATGAATTCACTTAAAGTATCGTTCTTCAAAAAGAAAAACAAACAACGATATTTCCTCGATAATTGCAAATTGCTTCGCGGTGTTGATTGTTTAACACAGCTCCTTCAGTTTAGCAATAAATCACATTTTCAAAGCATTCTATGTTGAGCGACACCACACATGTGTGTATGTACCAAAAACCACGTGGTAACTACTACCCTCGTTGACAAACTGAGGGAATCCGTGTGTAGTTGTATCCAGCTGAATTCAGTGTGTTCCGGTTGCAGGGAACTGTGTGCGATTGTAAACAGGAAATGAG
>UZAN01039484.1:131091-145050 GCA_900618425.1 Echinostoma caproni
GTTACTGATCCCGCTTTCTCTCTGGCGAAATAAAAATGAATTTCATCCCACGGGTTGATTCTATTTCCCTAATGAAACAGTGTGTTTGAACAAACGATTCGCTCACATTCACTTGTAATCAATGGGAAATGACAAAAACTAACAGCTCGTGAACTAGTTGCAAACTTTAAAAAATATATTTAGACGGTGAATGTTTGGTTTATCCCATTCGGTTTCTCCCTGGCTCCTGGCACTGTTGATGGTCTTAGACGTGGGTTTCACTCCTTTGGAGGTCGTTAATTCCCCACTAGTTGAATGCATTTAAATGATTTGGAAATATTTGTGATAACCGACAAAGGGTCTTGGACAACTGTTTCACCCTGTTTTAGATTCGTCATCAGTGCGCACATTTTGTGTCCCTGTCAGGACTCGAACCACGAACCTCCGGGTTAGGACTCCCCACCCCAGAGCTACACGATCGACGGAGCTCACCTCATGCAAATGGCTCAATCTACTTACAACCGCTTATGCGATAGAAATCGTGTAGAATTGGTTAAATGACCTTCAAATTTCGGGGCGCACATCATACTGTTGTGCGCAACGATAACTCAAAAGCAATCGGAAAGGGTTTGAACGATTCACCAGTTAACAGCATATAACAAGCTTTTGGCGGGTCAAATCCAATCGCACAAAACTCCGCATTTCTCCGTTACCATTAAACATCAATAAGTATTTCTACCAACCGTAGATCACATTGTTCTTTGTCGTTAAGCGTCAGTCGTGCTCGTTAAGACGGATATCAATACTCTGGTATACTTAACTTTCCCCAAAGATCACCTGGATAGTCTAGAACTAAGTTGTGAGCAGAGAAATCGGCTCATATTAAGTGTTTATAGCAACTGTGATGGTACAACGGGAAAATCGATCGGCTGTCACGTGACTGAGTCGACCCAGCGTCCGCGCTAATGAGTGATTCAATGCACCGATTATTGAGTTCACTGATTTGGGATTTCGGACCAACCCAAACGCATTGAAACTTATCACTCTCGATCTTTGTTTAGGAAGCTCGGCTGTTCTAGAGAAATCTAATAATTTTTCACAATGTTGTGATGCATTACCTGGATTTTATTTTATCAGGTTCAAAATAAATGAATTAATGAACTAAATATATGCACAACAAATGTGTTTCTTTTCGAAGGACAGATCACTGATATTTTAAGGTGCAACTTTATTCAAAATTCTGATCACAAATTGATCTTTTCAAACAGGTGTTTCGGATTGATCGATGAATTGGAAAACGTGCCCGTGAGTGCAAATATATCGAACCGCTTTCCAATTTACATAAAATCAAAAACAAACATCTGTTCAAATAATGTACTGCCGGTAACGTGTACCAGTTATACCGAGCATCTGAACCCATGGTCACGTGATGTGGATTGTATATCATTCCTTGAACCTTTTGTGCCATGTATACACGTGGTACTAACCGATCATATGTTGAATGTGTTTTGCTTTATTATTACTGTGGCCTTATTTTGACGACCGGAAGCTGTAGTTTACCGAGAACTGAAACAATAAATTTCAGCACAAACAATAGAAAAGAAGGATTTGCATTTGAACGGCATTCACTAGCAGTTTAAATTCACACACCGGTTAGGCATGAAACCACTGGACAAATATTTGTACTCCTACAAGAATCTATTTGGAACTCGTAGGTGATTTAATCTTACAAATCCAACAAAGCAAGCATTGAGATATGCGGCTGAGAACTGCCCTCTTCCCCGCCAATCAAAACCTTTTATAACAACCAATAAAGGAAGTGCTTGGGCCATTATTTGATTATATGAATTGCAAACTCGGAGGCAAAATATTACAGCACTGAATGCACCCTAAATGTGTCTTTTGAAATGCAGTGGAATGGTGTCCTAATTGTGTAGGCTGCAGTATTACTGTATCTGAAATAAATAATATGTAGGTAGTACTGTCATAAAGATATTCATTGAATTAACTAATCATCAATTTTATTTTCTCTCCTCTGGAACTGATACAAATTGTGCGGATGTTTTCTGCCATTGGAACCTGCGCGATTTGTTATCCGAATTTTGAGGCAATGAAGCGATTCAGTGGTCCCTTAACTACTAAACATAGAATATAGTATATATATATATATGTATATATAATCTCATTAATATCACTTATACATTTATCTGTGTATACTCAGAAAATGCTTCTTTTAGATATTTTCCCTTTGCGGGCAATCGACTAAAAATCATCTGCTGAGGAACATTAGGTGAACTATTGATTTCATGGTGTTAAAAACGTTGATTGGCGTCAACAAGAACAACCTGAGTCCAATAATTCGTTTGCAGATCAAGCCCGGGAATTTGTCTAACTTGTCACTTGTATGCCGGGATATTTTGACCATCTGTTCATATTTTGTCTGTTTACGAGACAATAGTGTACACGTTTATGAGTCTGCTACAACTTATTCCGTCTTCAACATCATTTTAGAAATATTCCGCTCCTGACTTGTGTGTTGCAGCTAGTGTCAGGTGTAGTGCAAGGTAACTTGGTCGCAAGTGATTACATCATATCAGGTAAACAGGTATTTGGCATATTCTGGTCAGTTACTCGGCGGTCGCCTGGATAGAACTTTTTGATATCAACTCCGAGAGCTCGGATTTTATACCAATTATATTAATAATAATAATAATTCAAGCTGTGAAACCCGCTGAACGGTTTAAATGATTGTGATAGTGTTTTACTCCTCCATATTTCGGATGTCCGCTTTTTTCTACATGATGCCTATCAAAAATTCGTTCTAGTGAATTAATCCTGCTGGAAGTTAACTTTGGATGCAATTCAATAAGGATTGTATAACAAAATCCATTCAGGATGCTTTTGCCGTCTTTTATTGCTGCAGAAAACGTAATATTTTTTATTAAGAATAATAACAATAACAATAAAATAGTATATCCTACAATCAAACGTGTACACACCGCACACACGGTGCCAGGACTTATCATGCTGAAAGCGCCTTCAAAAGAAACACAGCTTTATATAGAGCTTCTTTTCGACTGCGCGATCGTATTTATTCCATTTTGAGGGTCTATCAGTAGTAAAATACAACAAAGTACCGTAAAATTGCATGTAGGAGCTGATGGCCAAGCTACAACTGGCATAAGCTTATTTAAATGACAGACAGATACGCTGGTTTCCTTCGTAACATTTATCTTAAGGCCTGAATCTAAATCCGGTTATAGTCCCGTTCCGGTAGTACCATAGAGCCATGTCTGTCTGGTCTTCACACACTTGCAAACACACAAAAGGTCCTATTCTCACGTTACGTTTTGTCAGACTTGAGACGGAAACAGCACAGCTATTATCAGCTCAAAATCCGGAATTTCCATTTTCTACTCTTCACAAAAAAATCGATCGAACTTAAATTTTATTGGCGGCTTATGTTTGAACATTTTACCCTCCGATGTTCTATCAAGGATACCTTTCCGAGTCAAACTATTTATAACGCACTCGAGCGAAAATCACCCGGGTAACTGATGAACATGTGTCTGAATTGCAGGTATACGTTCTCTCAGTTGTCATGTCTAGTTCAATTTTCACTTAAATTGAGCTAATATATATATATATATATATATATCATGAACTGGTTTATTAGTTAAGTTGCCATGTGTATGTTTTGGTCTCTTAGGGCTTTCACCGAATTAGCACCCTGTAATCTATGGATAAAATTGTGATTTGGAATTAAATCTCACTGTAGCTCAATTCATCGCATCTTTGAAATTGAATTGATCAAATGCTGCAATTAGCCGTAATTGGTGAATATTTATTTCTAGTTATGCAAATAAAACAAGCGCCAGGTGCAAAACAAGAATTCAAATTCAAAATGTTTTGAGTTAGTTGCAAAGCTGATGTATATTGAATCCCATAGGATCTGTACACACTGGATTCGGTTGGTAGTACAATTGATCAGTAAATTATAACGTTCACTTACGGTTACTGAATAATTAGGTGTTTCAATGTCTCATCGAGCCGCGTCTTGAATGAATTGATAGTTGAAGCACAAACAACTTGAGGTGGAAAAGATTTCTGGCTATTAAAAACTCTAAGGCTAAATGAGTGACGTCTGCAGTCTATCCGACTACTTTGGAGCAACTTTAAATGGATGTCCCCTGAGATGATCATTATCAACTAGTTAGTAGAGTACTGCACGAGTGGTTAGGTTGATTTAGTATTTGATATACGACAGTCATTTTTTCCCCTATTCGGCGCTATTCAGATGAATAGGGTCCGAGAATTTGCGTCTTTCAATGTAGATCTCGGGTTGTAACCCATTGACCACTCTAGTAGATGTTCTCTGCTACCGTTTGAGTGCTTTTTGGTCACGAATTAATCATGGATTTTAAGCTTGTATAGTATACTCGGTGTGTGGTCTAACCTAGACTGATAGTAAACGGGGCAATAGGATTGCTTCGTACGATCCAAAAACACAATCTAATAACCCAACTTCCTCGAGGCCTTTGAGGACGCTCTAACGCAATGTGTGAAACACCCCAGATCCGCACGAACAATAACTCCCAGATCTTTTCCGTTTGAAGCACGCGGAAATGGCTGATTTCAGAATAGGTACGGAAAGTGACCTCTGTGGCTCAGCAATACAGCTTTACATCTTGATATCATTGGTGGTAGACCCTAGGTAAGAACAGTAGAGTGTTTCTTGTAGTCTTTCACAGTCTTCAGGATGTTATACTGTTCTCCATGTTTTAGGGTTTTCAGCGACTAATATTCCTTTTTTCCTTAAGGAAATCTTGCAGGTTTTCTATGAGTGCTAGGAAAAGTTACGGATCAAGTACGTACCCTTGTGGAACTCCACGGACAGCTACGATTTGTCCCGACAGAGAAGCAGTAAGAAATTCTTCAATCCAATCAAAGAGCAGTCCTCAAACGTCGTATTTATATAGCTTTAGCAGCAGTATATGTTGGTTAACTCTATCAAAAGCTTCGTAGAAGTCCAAGTGAACTACATCTGCTGCCTCCTCTGCATTAACTGTTCTTCTCCAATCATCTCGTGCAAGAAGCAGTTTTGTGTTGCACGACCGTTTTCTCCGAAACCCGTGTTAGGCAGGCGACGGAATGTTATACTTCTCGTAATGCCCTATCAGGTAATCAGCAGCAATTGATTCCATTGCTTCTGACAGAATAGGAAGAAGTGTAACTGGACGGTAGCTTGCTGGATCACTTCGGCAGCCACCTTTGTAAATGGGTAAAATGATTTCGTGTTTCCAGGGCTGATAAATCACCGTCTTATCACCGTCTTATTTCAGATATGTCGTTTGCCAAGGATGTCAGTCTATGGATGAATGTTCTCTTCCCCTGAGGATGAGTTCTTACGCCACGACAATATTTTTCCTTTTACATTTTCCGTCTCCAGGGAGGTCAAATACAGGTATACAGGTATAGAAGCTGTAATCTAACATTGTCACCTGCAGCAAGCAATTCATAAAACTGAATTTGTAGGAATTCTGCTGCTTCAGACGTAGCAGTGAAAACGCTTCCAGCATGCCATAGTACTGATATTCCGTATTTCACTTTTCTGGTGGTAGTGATTTATTGTATAAGAGCTTTGGTTTGGAAATAAATTTACATTTCAGGCTATCTTAGGACCTCCCTTTGTCCTCTCACACGAATTTCACACAAAGGCCTATCCAAATGACACAGTTATCCCAAGTGTNCCCAAGTGTTGGCCGTTGGGCACCTTTTGAACTCTCGACAACAGTAATTCTTCTGCGATATCTATTTATTTGTTTGGTTGCGAATAAGTGATAATCACGTGTGTGATTCATCAATAAACTTGGTCCTCGTAACGACCTTCGATTCATGGAATCTGTGAGTTCCCGGAGACTATAACTGCTCTTTTATTGAGTAGCTACCTACTATTCCTTGTTGGCTATCAAACTGGAAATTCCATTTCATTTGAATGCATTTCACATGTGTAGGATGAAAGATTTCTCAAGAAGTGAAATGCATAGTTGCAATAAATTAGAACCATACAGAAATCCTGTTGTCTGTCAAAAATCTGAACGAACTCATCTAGGAATAGAGTTATTCCTTTTAAAATGTCGTTTAAACCAGTGGAAGCTCTCACATGATGAGATTTAGAAGAAATAGAGCAAAACAGTGACTAAGTTTGTGCTAATCTTCCTGAAAAATCCCTTCCGAAGCTTCTGCTATCAATACGCAACAACCAGTTATCCTTGGTGTGTCCTCAGTCTCTGCTAAGTAAAATTTCAAAACATTCGTCCTATTTAACTTTTTCACCACTACTTATGTCTAGTGTTTCTCTCTCTCCAGGCAGTAACTTCAGTTATTTGATTTTTATATTTTCTTCTTCAGTTGTTTCAACCTTACTGAAAGGTCACTAGGGTAGAGAAACTTGAGTTCTGACAGTCATCAAGAATTTAGTGCAACAGGATGCGATTCAAAACATTTACAACAAAATATATACTTTCAGGGGAAGAGGTCTAAAACCAATTCATTGCTTACACTGCCTGAACTAGAGTTTTCCCCCATTAGCACTAGGCTCTCCTGCGAAATCTTGCAGTTCAGCGGATACCTTTCCCTCAACTCTTCAAATTCCAGGTTATTTTATGATGATTCTCTGGTTATTTGGCAGGCTTTTCTAAAAACAAATCTTGCTCTTTAAAATTGTTCACTGTCTATATGCAGCTAATGAATAGCTTCGTGATCATTTTGGAAATAATTTTGTCTGATTTGAAAACACCGCTGCTAAACAATCCATTTTCAAGGGTCACATTAATGCTAGACATGCCACCTGCCAGAGAGTGAATGACGTTGGAGTCATGGGCCGCTTAACAAGAAGTTGTTGCCTTTTGATATTCATGGGTTCTATCATACATTGTTTCCACCATCGAGCCACCTGATCGGTTGTGTGTACAGTTCGAACCTCGAAATGTCTCTACTATTCAATAAATATTTTTACACAAACTAAATCCCATACCGTCAAAATAAAGACTACACTAACTGACGTGTGCTTCAAACAGACGCTTTTAGACAGGGCTACTGGGAGATCGTTAAAAGCAAAACTGGGAAAATCGAAAAAATTTGCCTTTTGGTTTTGAGCACAACTGCATTATATCAGCTAATACGGCTATTCTTTCTGAACGGAACAGCTAAATGCAATTTTTCTACCTCCACTTTGATCAGTTATATTTAGTTTAAAGCAGATCATTTTAGGGATAAATTTCAACTGATCAGTTGATCGGTTGGTTAAAGTACTGGTTGAAGGACGACAAAAGTAAACAATCTTTCAGTTTCTATTAAATTGGAATAACTATTACCGGTCAACCGTACTTCCCCGAAGTCTGCTCCTGTCGATATTATCAAGAAGTGAAAACCTATTCGGATTGGAAATAATGTTCCATTGTGTTCTGCGAACGCAATCTCTGCTTTTGCGGATGAACTGAAACATTTGAGTGCTTGTACAATTCCTTCGGAATGCGTTCTATGATGAGGAATACCTTTAAAGAGAGAAAAAAGAACAAATTTGCAACACGCTTTATTTCTCCATCGACCATTTTGTATAATCCACCTGATCGGTTTGATCGATTTGCTGTCAGTGGATGTTCCTCATTCATGGAGATGCGTACGTGCACTTGTGTACTTCTTACGTGCGTGATATCGTATCTACCGAGCGTAGTAGTAGTATGTCTGCGGGTGCAATAAAAGTACTTTGACGGACTGATCAGAAAAACTGCAATTTGGTGTTGATTGGAGTAGAAATTACATCATACTCTCAGGTGTTTCAGCATCCTATTATAGTAATACGCCGGAATAAAATACTTGAAGAACGTAAACAGTCAACTAAAGTGAGCATCACGTAGCGTCAGCAGCTGCAGCAACAACAACAACAAACGGGTAGTTTTATCATTTATTCATGATAAAACGAACAGTATTGTGAAGACCACCGTTGATGCATACTAGTGATCACCTACCTAGATGTCCTCCCCTGTATAAAAGAGTATAATATATTCAGAAGGGAAGAATATTGTGGGAAAATATCATGAAAAATGCATGACTGAACAATATTGGACATGGACACCATGATCACAAGTAAGAGCTGCACGAATCGAATTTTCCTATCCGCTCAATTCAAGATTCAATGCTGCAAAATCTGTCCAAAGACCCGGGTAAGCAGCGTGGTCTTGTAAAATTCAGGATGAACTCCAAACACTAGCGGAACTCATTGCCTTACCCCAGACTACCAATGTGTCTTTTCGTTGGTACGACATCTCTGTGGACGAAAAATGAAGAACGCTAAAAATCGGTTATGAGATAAGCTTATCATTTACAGCTTAATGAGTAATGCCAGTCTAAAAAAGCATACTGAACGAAATTATTAGGTACGGAAGAAGTGGAAGTGATTTGAAGACAGATGTGTACATCCTGCTGATTGTTACAAATGTATGTTGGTGATCTAATAAGCTTGGATTGGATTGTGAGCAAAGTTAGAAGGGATATCACACAAAGACGGCTGTTCGTGAGAGAAAGAACTGTTCAACAGTTTTAATATTTACTTATTTTTACATTTTCGAAAAATGGGTACGGGATTGATTATATGCAATTGGGAAAAACAATAATAGTGAGTAGTCTGAAAGTGAATGAATTAGAAAAAGCATTCAAGGATCGATAACGAATGAGTGGCTTTCATTCGGTCCAAACAATAAAGACAAGTTTACTTCAGAGAATGTTTGGTATTCCCAGTGAATTTTCCGCCTCTCCATGGTTAGTAGCATCCCTCGGGCAGAATTTCATCATGATTCGGAGACCAGTTGGAATACCTTTTTCTTGTGAAAAATCAAAGGTCTGAAAAAGCTCCTTCGCGTTAGTGCTCCCCTGAACTTAGAGCAAAAATGAAATGTTCAGGTAATTAACTTTTCTCTAGAAAAAAAACAGCATCCAAATCCTGATTGAGTAAAACATTCCAGGACATTTTTCGCTCTTTTGGGTACATCACATGGAGGACAAAAATCGCAAGTAGATTTGATCTTTTGTTTATAAAAAATAGATCAATTTATGATTTAGTGGCAAAATTGGTAAACATGCTGATGTAGCGTGAGGTGTAGGTAGACTGACCGACTGACTGCTTCACTGATTACAACTGACTGATTGACTGGCTGGCTGGCTGGCTGGCTGGCTGGCTGGCTGGCTGGCTGGCTGGCTGAACAACTCACTCAGTTAAGATTCCGCGCCAATATGTAGAGTAAACAAGCTGAGACATGTGCCACCTAGGTATTACTACTATTCAATAACAGCTATCGACATGCACTATTTCATTTTAAGGCAGACATAAGAACAATAGCAAGATTTATTCCAGAATGCTTGTGTTCCAGTAGAATTTAAATTCCCACTTCTAAGGTCCGAATCTAAGTCAAATGAGTGGAGTAACAATAAAGTTCACGCAATGGTTGTACGCTTTCAGTGATGCATAGTACCTTTTATCGGCTATAGTAATGTTCCAAACAGTTTGCATGCATTATATTCCGGAAATATTAATTATACCAACTAAGATTGTTGGTTGTTTATTAACGAATAAATCAAAACATTGATATGTGCGACAACATTTATCACATCTTATAACGCTAAAATCAAAACTAACCGTCACATTTGAAAACTACATTTTCTGGTTGAAAAACCTTGAAAATCAGGCATGTTTGTAATTTGGCTCCATTCTAACGAAACCTATTTATTGTTGCACATAAGCCCGGTGCATTTTGGTACAGTGCTACTATTCCAACGATAACAGTAATATTCGATTTCTGATGATTACATCAACATAGTGTGTGCCTCATGGTTAAATCCGTGTATTCTGTAACAGAAAAAGTACATAAGTTATCAATTACCGAATATATGAAACTCACAATTTGTGGAGTGTGTACGCACAAATCATCCATGTTTGTGTGCACCGAGGGGGGAGTGAATCAAACTGACCTATGTAACACGGTGTTGACCGGATATTCAACTGCACAGTCAGATCAAGGAATGAACGAGATCGTTAGATAGACAAGTATATCCTACTTGGATTTATTCAAAGAAATTCAGCGTTCATCAACACGCATTTATCGGCATTTAGTAAATTCTGATCTTACCCCAATCACTAGCACGAGCTGAAGAGAGTTTACAACCCAAATAGATTAGATCAACTCCTGAAAGCAGTGTTTATGACACACAGAGAGACAGCACACGAGAAAAGCCATCGCCTCAGAGCCATCACAATTATCTCATTCGACGCCGTGTCTAGTCAACGAACGGAAGCGGGCAAACAGAACTTTGTGGATCGTTTAGTTGATTCAGATACTACCTTTGTTTGCACTCGTCTTTTCTCTAATGTTTGGCGGCATGGCGAACTTCCATTTGATGGGTCTTATGTAACCTGGTTACTTCGATCACAGATCGAAACACCACAGATAGTTCTCTACATATGCATTTATGTTATGCACGTTTTCTTCATGCTCTGCGACATGCAGATGATATAATCATGTGTTTGTTCATCTCATTTACCCAAGGAATGTTTTGTAAAGATTGCCGAGTGTAGCATCAGAATTTACACTTGTGACGTAGTTCAACACCAGTCACTAAAAAGAATTTGTGAAACCCTTGACAGAGCACATAAATAGTTATAAGAGTCACACCACTTTACAACTTAAGGATGCATATATCCGTCTATTTCAACATTCAACCTCAAGGTACGGAACAAGGAAATCTGTTTAAAAAATACCGAAACTTGAAACTAAGTCATCGTATAGATATGAAGACTCAACAAATTGTAGAAACTGTTCGCCAATGCAAACCAGAATAAATGAAATTATTAAAAAAGTGAAGATCATACAACCGGTCACGGACAACAACTATCTGCTAGCTGTCTTGTGCATGACTTGGCACCAGTTCCAAATGGCCTTGGAACATATAGTTAGGAAAAGCAGATGGAGATGGAGAAACCAATTAGTTAGAATCGCCCTGATAGGTGTACCGATCGCACGTAAACAGTCAAAACACTCGTTTTGTTGAAAGGTGTCAAACCGAGAGCGAATTATTAGGGTTCAAATCCTTAGGTCAAAAGGTAAATTAAGCCAAACAAAATCTGTGAAGCAATGTAAATTTTAAGTTTATTGGTTTGATGTTCTTAAAACGTCCATACAGAGAGAGAACATCAAGCATTGTGTGGTCAGTCACATAGGCCGATATCTTTTATTCCATGAGTATATTACTTTTTACTTTGTGGCAGCTGGGTTCTGGGAAGGAATATGCCGGTTTCGTGGATACTCGAGTTTCAGCTGCTCACATTTCACTGTCGTAACAACATCTACGAAGATTGTGATCCGAACTGATTATTATTGGTGATTGCCGTAAATCAAGTGAAGACCAATGTGTTCTGCATCATAGGGTACGGTGTCTAACCAGGTTTTCAGCTGTATATCGCGTCGACAGCGCCAAGTTAAGCAGGGAGATGGTGCCAAGGCAGTCTTCAACAGATTGTTTTCTAATTTACGCAGTACGTGCCCAGATCATTTCAGCCATCTCCGATGTATGATCTTCAGCTTCAGATTAAAACGCCGGTTTCTGACCCGTTCTTTTGGGAATTGTTTCCTCAATCTGATCCCCCCACCCCAGATGATCCTTAGGCAACACTAATGAAAAACTTCGAACCGTTGACAGTCTTCGACTCATAGCGGCCAATTTTCGCAGTCTTACAGCAATACAGGACGCATTGCAGCGGAGAAGACTCACGTTTTTTGTCTTTCGGCCGATTTCGTTTCTACCTCATGGGAAATTCTTCAGCTGTAGAAGCACCTTTATGGTAGCATCGACGGGCAGTTATAGACAAATGTTAATAAAAAAGGTCTAAATAACAGGGAGTAACATCTGTTTCAGGCCATTGAGTTGGGAACGCTTTATCATCCTGGAAACCGGTATCCTTTGGCATTGTATTAGCGCATTTCAAGGGTCATCCGGTAAGCCTTCTAGTAGTCACACTTTACGCTCCGTCTCTCTTATCTGACCAAAACGCCAAGGATAAGTTATATAGCAGCGTTCAATCGCTTGTTAAAGAAGTACCCAAAGTGGATGTTGTAAACTCAAAGATTTACGTTGGGGCCCTGGCGAACCTTTGGCCAGCGGCCGATACGCTTCCCGATCGGGTTCTATCACACCCCACACACACATCTGCCCATCCTACACACGTGTTCACATTCGTTGATTCAGTCATGTGACACACAACACATACGCACGCACACCGTGACAATGCTTACCAGTCATGCGACGCCGACACGCACTAGGACAATGCAACCAGTCATATGACCGTACACGTACTTACCGCGCCTGTCACCTCACCACTCTGACCCATTCGCGCATTCGTGATCCCAGCCAATCAATGTGCTTGACCTTGTGACATTAGCCCGTTAGTCTGGGTGATTAGGCTCCCACACAATCGATTGCTCACCGGACTATTACGTACGACCTCTGTGTTGTTTATTTACGCGGACTCGGGAAATCTTGATGTGAGTATTTACCCCTTTCACTATCGATGTATGCCAATGGCCTACTTACGTGTATTAAATGTTAGTTATTTATTTCTTACAGAAACGCATTGATATTCATATACGTATCCCGTACGATAAGGTGCTTACGTTTTGCTCAACTCAACTGGGATGGTGAATAATCAAGCGAGTAATCAGACCGAGATAAGATTTACATTAAAGAAGATCAACGGAGCTTACAGATGTATTTGTGATAGTTGGGGACTGGAACGCTCGATTTGGCCCACAAGATGAGACCACAAGGTAATCTAACGGTATGAACAATGACAGACTACCTAGTTTCGCCGATTATAATCGACTGTTTATCACCAAAACGCGGTTTCAACATCCACGAATGCATGCTCTGAAGTGATGCTCCAACGGTGGATGAACAGCCCGGTAAATTTCCTTCTCATCTACTCACGCTGAATTTCTTCGGCTGAGGACTGTTGATCTTGTCCCCGGGATGAATGCGGGAACAACGGTGGATCTGACCACGTGATCGTTCGCGCGAAATTCGGACTCCATCTCTCATTCTATATTGTGTGTGGTGAATGATCACTTGTATATAAAACTTGGACTGGACATCCGAAATGGTTCAGGATGATCCAAAATTATTTCGGAGTAGACTTGATACAAACATGGTCCTCAGAACCAGATAACGTAGTCAAATCTCTTCAAAACAGTTAGGTAATACGGAACCAAATTCATTGAGTTCATACTATTGATGCCTTCGTCTGAGTGAAAGTGTCTAGATTAGGGGTTGGGTAGCAAATCTGAGCCGTGCTGATCAATCTGTTCATGTTTTTGCTTCACTGAAGCACTAACCCGGTTCTAATTACACCAAATTGGTGGACCGAAAAACATGGGTATTATATGCATAAACTTTTTGAGAACTAACAAATCAAACCCATTCAACAGTTTCCATTCATCTAGTAGTCGAACGACGATGTCATTTCTGTAAGCACTTAGATGCATTCAACCGAATAAACATACTTATAGATTTTATAACAACTATTCATTTATTATTTAGAAAATGGAAGACACCTAGATAACTGCTATTTACAAAAGTCCATAAGTCAGGAAGAAGGTTAGTGACGGAATAGTGCCAACACACGATCTATCAGACAACGGATGGATAACCCCCATTGATGGGCCATCACTGCTCATCAGATTTTATTCGGAAAATGCTCCTGATATGAATCTGACAACTGATTTTTAAGTTTATTCAGCTCGGAGCAGACTGCCAACCTCCAAATTTTGCGCATATCTGATCCTTCTCTCTCGCTGGGGTTAATTGAAAGGTGAAGTGAATTGCAAGCGTTCCAACAGGCACAGAATAGCTGGTTGGTGCTCATTGTCCACTACC